>JAPYZF010000342.1:0-84062 GCA_030523045.1 Meteorus cinctellus
CCACAATTAATTTTAACAAATCCGACGAGTTACACATCGGAGTTTGTATCTTCGTCATAGTGACATTTTGAAATGTGGGGAGTCTAATAGCAACCCGTTGTTGAGTGTGGTCTAATGCAGTCCAATGCAGTCCAACACTCCAATAGTTCAGTGTGTTTCAGTGGAGTTCAATGCTGCTATTGCTCCTATCGTTTGTCAGAGAGACCATAGACCAAGAGTGTCTGCGTACGAATAATGGACAGCAATATGCAATGTGTAGATGGTAAGTGGCAGTGAGTCCTCTGGCAATCTTGTTTGCCGTGTTTTCAACTGTTTCCTGTTGTTCTTTCGGAATCGGCGATACTCTTTATATATTAATAGCGGCTACTTTCGCCCGTTGTCATTCATCATATTTACTACATTTATTACTCACGAACGGCAAATGCCGTCCGTCAACTTGTGCGTCAAGTATATTCAACGTTTGTGGAGGTTCATCAGGTGACAACCACGTTTACAAACAATAGGTAAAATTTAAATGCAAAATGCTAATAAAATGTTTATTCTCAAACTTTATTATGATCTTGACTAATGGCGAGTTTTATTTCTATGATGGTCCATTAAATATCAGCGTCTGGTGTTGATAATTCTTAAGCGATTGACAATACGAAACTGACAGTTTTTATCAATATTTATAATCTTTCAGTCATTTCCTAATAATTATTACATTTCAACTGTTTTTTATCATTATTATTTCATGTATTGTGGAAATGGGAGGTGATATAATTGATTGTTGATTCAACGACGTTAAAACTGCATGTTACCAATAAGCACTGAAATAATTCAATAAAACAACTTAGTCAATAATGTTTGCATGTCATATTGAAAGCTCCATGAAATATTTTCATTGCCTTGATTATAATGTTCTCAATACTTTGGATGAACATGTGAAATGATACAAGAAGCAACTTTATGCATAACAACTGGTATTCACACATTTATAAACAAATCGTGTCTTAATTTGCAAAGGATATGTAGAAAATGACACAACATTTATTATAATATACATATTTATTTCATAACGCTAACTTATCGTGTTTTCTTTGGTATATCAAATTGGCAATGCTCTTTTTTCACAACTGTGGATAAAATCCGTGAAAATCCATTGAAAAATGTCTATGATTAATTTAACATTTTTTTCAAATCGATTGAGAGAGTAAATTATGTGACAGTAATTCATTGACGTCATTCTGCCGTAGAGGTATAATAATGTTTTACCTTGAGATATCTAAAATTCATCAGTTGTTAAATTATCTATTCGAGGTTTATCATATGATATTGATCCAATAGGAAGATTAATTTTTACTTATTGTATATAGCGAGGAATAATTATTTTGAGAAAAATTTATTGATGAAATTCATTGAGTTATCGCTGATAGAGCTACAGTAAATTATCTATATAGAACAAGCGAGCATATGTGGGATGGAACTTGGGGTTTTGACATTTGTAGCTTATCAAACTCGCGCACACGTATCAACTTCCGCAATTCTATATTTTCACTGGAATAAAATTTTTTTCAACATCAATTCATTATTTATTATTAGTTATTATTAATTATTTTCATCATTTTTATCATGATTATTTTTGTTGGGAGACCTATTCGTGATTATTTACTACAGACATATCAATTTTCTTGGATAAATATTCTCGAGGCCTTGATTAAACGCTGTAATTTCTACACATTTTTCATTCAAGTGTTGCTCAATCCATCTGAATGCAACACCATTATGCCTGAAATTATTAAGATATTCGTTATTCTTTCTAAATTGAATGTATTTACCGCTATAAATTTATATTCATGCAATCGTAAAGTACGAGAATTCTTTTGCTACATGTAATATCTATCTTCTATGTTCATTCCATTCCTCAACTTATTTAATAAGTCATCTTTTCCATCGTGTCGACATAATGAATTACCAGTTACCAACACTTGTATTTATTTTCTGTACAAATCATTTTACAGGTATATGTATGAATGAAAAATGCATTGTACGTGCAATTGTGTATGTGACAACAGTTGTGTCATCGCTATAAAGTTTTCTTTGAGACATAAAGTTTATTTTTAATTGCATTCCAGCGTCACGGTATGGGCATCGTCGTGATGCATTCAATAAATCACTCGTGAAAAATGAGGGTGACGATGATGCACCGACCCTAGCATTGATGAAAAGACACATAAATAAAAAGAAAAAAAAAAAAATAAAACGACCCACTGAGAAAAATGATAATAAGCATGATAGCAAGACGCAATTGGGCGTTGCGGCTCTCCATTATCCTCAACGTCTGCGTTTTTTTATATGTCTGTGTTCATTTTGGCTCGTTCGGTCCTTGGATCGATGATGGACCAGCTAATTGGGAGACTCAAACAATATCGCAAGATCAGCTTGCTGTCAATAGTATTCAAACAAACGTGAGTCAACATCCAGTGGGAATCTTGACCACCCAGATCAAAAATAAAGCTAGAATAAAAAGTACAAGTGATACGGAGCAACAGCATCATTTGATAAATGTTGAAACAACTAAGGGTGCCGAAATTAGAAGGGATAGAGGAGATGCATCGAATAGTTATGTTGCACCAAAATTACCGACTCAACCTAGTCCCAAGGTAAATATTAGTTTGCATTTCCCATTTTTTTCTTTTGTTTATCATAGTAAATTCAATCCTAGAAATCAATTAGAAATAAACGTTTATGCTTTACTGTCTCCAATTTGACATCCATTCCATTCCATTCCATTGCAAGTTATATTTCAGTTTTTTCTGAACTTTTGCAAGTTGTAAAGCGAGGCAACTTATTTATTCAACATAATTCGTGAAAGACGGTAATTCAATAAATGATATATGGTTAAATTGTATATTTTAAGGTCCCCCCGCCAGTCGCTCAACCATTGCCGTCACTGACTTTAAAAGAGGCTATACTTTGTGAACAGAAATCATTAATACCGAGACGTGCTCAACGTGGAGATTATTGGGTGTTGTACAATTATGTGCCAATGAGTATATCTATACAATGTTGGGAAAGTGTGACATATACCACACACGCGGACTTTACATTTCTTGATAATTTGGAGCCACTATTGAAGCGTTGGCAAGCACCGGTATCGATTGCGCTTCATGCACCAGGCACAGATTTCCAAACAACTCTAGACTCAATTACGTACTTGCGAAATTGTGCATCACCGTTAATTTCTCAGCTTGTCACCTTCCATATCTATTTTAGTAGCAAGCACGTACCCAAAGTGGTGAGTTCTAAATGTTTACCTAGATGTATTATCTCCTTACATTGTATCATTAATATTTTTTATAAAAGTTTTCAATATATATTAATACAATAGTTCATTTGGAATTTTTTGTAGGTACCATCGAGTAACAAGTATATGGCAACCCAATCATACAATTGTAGTTTGGGCGCCCCATGGGCTAGTAATCATACCAAGATGTATAAGACTGAAAAGAAACTGTTGTATCCCGTTAATGTTGGTCGCAATATTGCACGTGAATCTGCTGTTACTCATTATGTCTTGGCCAGCGATATTGAGCTCTACCCGAGTCCGAATTTGCCGTATAAATTCTTGGAAATGATAAGGCGAAATGATCAGCCTGAATTGCACAAGTCCAATCCAAAAGTATTTGTTTTACCGATCTTTGAAGTGGAGAAGAATTGTCAACCACCACAGAATAAAACTTCATTGGTATGTAAAGTGATTAGAATGTGTATTGCATTTATATATTAATTCGGTATTATGAATTGACTAATTGTTGAATATCATGTTGTACAGATTCAAATGTTAAAATCGGGAACTGCTATCCCGTTTCATAAAAAATTATGCTCCATTTGTCATAATATTCCAAAAGGTAAAGAGTGGCAGCAGGCGTCTGAAACAAAGGAGCTTCATGTATTTCACGTTGGGAAGAGAACAGGCAGTTTTGCTCATTGGGAACCAATATTTATCGGTACGAACAATGATCCTACTTATGAAGAAAGACTCAGTTGGGAAGGAAAAAGCGATAAAATGACACAAGGTTATACTTTTTGTGTACTTGACTATGACTTTCTTATTTTGGATAATGCATACCTCGTCCATCGGCCCGGTATTAAGTTTTACAAGAAAGATTCATTGAGGCAAACACTGGCTAGTAAAACGAATATCCTTATCAAGAAAATTATATTGCCAGAACTCAAGATCATTTATGGTTCGAAAAAAGGGTGTGTTATTTAATATTTCGAATGGACTTCTGGTTGAAAAGATGGAAGACAAGAGTGAAATGGCGAAAATTCAACAATGAATGTCGCAAGTGAAACGTAATTATTCTCTGCGGGAAGCCGTAAATTCATGATAATTTAACGGATTCCTATGAATACTACTTTAATTAGCTGTTATTACGAATATGGATGATTGGAAAGATTTTCCCAACCTAAATATGATTGGTGCTTTATATATTCAATTTCACTCTAATGAATTCATCGTTCACATGTAATTATCTGTCCTCTGATGTATTCAGTTTTACATCTGTCTTCAATACACAGTATCTACCATGAAAGTATTACTGCAATAAGGTTGTTCAGGTGAACTTTGCTTTCCATCATTCGACAAAGATTGTACTTAAATGAAGGTATTAGCAAACGGAAAATTTCACAAAATTTATGACAATATATTTGATTTGACAATATTTTTTTGGGATATTCTGAAGATTGATCACATTATTGCTCATGAAAGTTTATCATCTCCATTTTTATACAAAATAATTGGTACATATGAGGAAAAGTGTTTGAAATTATTTCGAATACCGAAATATTGATGAGTCTAGACAACTATTTCTTTGCTGAATACCGTAAATTGTTGGAACAGCATCAATATGTTATATCTGTTACTAATGACATTATGATCAATGAATGTATATAGTTGTGTATATTTAACGTGTGAATGATGCGCTTGCATTAGTTCAGCAGTTAATGTGAAATTCGTTCGCGCTTCTGCGTAACACATTTTGTGCCTTATCGCCTCGATCCTCTGATAATTCAAGGACGGCGCTCTTACGTGTATGACAACACGGTGTAGGAATCTACAATTATTGAATACAATGAGTCCGCAATTGAGTAAGCAAACCAAAAGTAAACAGTTGTGTGGACGACCATTTTCCGCATGGCGAATTTCATGTTAATAATTTTACCGATTTGTGTATGTTAATAATTTGATACGTGTGCGAATTGCGCAAGAGTCATACGTTTATAAATAATTTTGTGAATGCATACTATTGTAATTGTCTATAGAATCATGTAAGGACATCGTCATTATAAATAGTGTATTAACATACGTACGTAAGCATTTTGAAGTGTTGAACCGAATATTTTTGTTTCCTTATTTGTCGCAAAAATAAATATACATTTATAAGAATGACAGGTAGATCAATGGAACTGTATCAAATGTCATCTGATAGGATTTATTTCTCTAAAATATACACGATTAAAATCGCGATCACATACTCGATCGCGATTATTCGCAGTCGTGGCCTCCTCACTCAAACATACGTAGATATATGAATTGAATGTTACTCTACGAATAGACATAATATACTTTTACTTTTCATAATGTCCGACCCATAACACCAAGCTCCAAGACTACATGACTCATGAAAAATAATCATAACACTTTTCAGTTTTATTTTTTGCTCATCTAATATAGCGTTCTTTTAAATTAATACCATACAATGAGGGTGTAAAATTACTTTCCTCGTCCCAGTGTATGATAAATATGAGTTCATGTAGTCATACATTGATACATATAAACCTCATCTGACGTGCTGCGGCCACTTATTTCAAACATCGAATTTTATTTCATTATTCAACATGATGAGAAGCTGATGTTGCGTGAATTTACGGACCCGTTGATCTGGTAACTTATAGGCACATGTTAATAAATACTATTTTATCCAATAGTCCCATACTTAAGTAACTATCCATCTTATTTAGATACAGTTTATTTATATAATTTTAAAAATGTTAAAGACAAACCAAAAATTCGACAGGTGTACAATTGAAAGAGAAGAGATTGTGGAATAACCGAACTATATCATTCGTATGATTGCAAATGTGATACTGTTGATCAATCAGCAGTGGAAGACGCTAACCAATGATTAGTGATGCAATTATGTATGCAGATCACAACTCTTAATATTGATCAATGATTTTTGTGTGGTTTTTTATATAATCACGCTCATAATAATTTCAATATGTGACCAATGGAATATAGGAGAAAAAATAAAAGTATAAACCAACGATTTGATGTTTTGGAAGATTTAGAAAAATACTGTTCCAAAAATTAATGTCATTCACGAGATCAAATATGTATACATCTGAATTGAAGTTTATAACATGAATGTTGATTGAAAAGCTGCAAAAACAATTGTAGATGGAGGTCAAGAAAGCTTACCATGCTCCTAATGGTATTGCTAATTATGAAAGGATAACATGAAATTAGTTTTATTTATAACATAGAAAATATTGAAGAATATATCCATTATGTATACATTGCCATATTATTTACTGAGACGTTTGAGGCGTGAACGTGTCCCCAATGATCTCGCATTTAAATTATATGGGCTTGACTTCACGCGTTTGGCTATACCAGAAACACCCGCAGAAACTGAAGGCGAAGTTTGCTTCAATTTGTCTGACACTAAAGTAGCCGGTAATTTCACTTTTGTTATGCTCGAAATCTTCAATTTCGTCGATATAGAAATTCGATTTGGCTTGACAATACCATATTGATGCGCAATTTGAGGAGGTACTGTGTGGCCAGTAATATCGACATTGCGCGACCTCAAGGTCTTGATAGGTGTTGCAGCTATTGTATCAGAGCGGAGCCAACGCTGTGGAGTAGCCAGTGACGGTAATTCTGTCATTTTATTGTTCATTGTACGGCTGATTCTAGAGCGATCACCAGAACAATTTGTTCTACGACTTGATTTTGCTTGATCCCAATCTCTCAGGGCAAAACTGCCACGCAACTGCACTCGATTCGAACCATTTATCGATGGTCTCCTAATTGTTTTTACTGATGTCACCTTCTTTTCAATACTTCTTCTTGAAAATGAATTCGGTGAAGGCAATTTTTCATGATTTTTGTTTGTCACAACACTAGCCATTTGACAAGAGGTAGTCGGTGTGACATTGGTTCGTGTTCTTGATCCTATTGTACAAGAGTTTGACCAACGAAGTCGACTCTGCTGCGGCGAATCTTGAAATTGTTTCGTTTGGTTTATTGGGTTATTTTCATCAGTCGGATACCGTTGATCCTCCGATCGTGTACGACGTTTGGAACACGGCTCTGGCTCGCTGTATGCTATATCTTCAGTAGATCGTAAAGTTGAACTATGTCTCCGTTTGGTACACATCGTAGGCTTTGACGTTGGAATCGCCACTTCATGTCGTGATGAAGATTCACGTTTTAATCGTGAGTCCACTGGCGGTCCCATCATATCACATTGATTAGGTTCAATCGTTTGTGGGATTGAAGTAGTTGGGATCATCCGAGATGGGTTGTTGTCTGTGCATTGTCGCCTCAGCTTGGAGCTTCTCAACTCATTACGGTCGATTCCGAGTGAATCAGGACGTTTCTCGATATGTAGACCATGAGTGTTTGGTGGGAGACAATGTTTATAATGATCGACTATTGAAGCATTCCTCATATTTTCAAAATACGAAGATTCGGCATATGAATCAGGATTCTCAGTGGATCCAGCTGTAAAATGTCTCGGTCGCGACCCATATTCACAATCATTGCATGATTTTGACGAAAAATTATTTTGATTTACTTTTAATTCATAAGCATTGGCATGATTAAAAATTTCCTTAGATTCATACAATGTGTCTATCAATAAATTTGATCGTAAAACAGTATCATTGCTGTTTTCACTCATTACATTCACTTCTTTTTCTGGCATAGTGGTTTCTAATGGATCGCCTACAGCTGTACTAGTTTTTACAATTGTTTCGTTGCTACTTGCGTCACTTGATGATATCTCAGCTACCTGTATGAACTCGGAATTAGCTTCATCACATTTAATACGTTCGTTGACTTCAGTCCTTTCATATTGGTACGGTATAAAGGTTTTACTATTCACGCTACATTCATCGGTATCATCACTCACAGTATTTTCATGAATTATCCATGATGGGCTAATTGGTCGTTGAGATTGGAAATAATTGTTATGTTTCTCTACTGTTGGCATGGATGTGACTGTCGGATTCATTGTATTCTCAATATTTTTACTGCATGCCAATGTAGTACAGGAAGATGGTGATTTTGAAATACACTTGTTTGATGATATACGTTCTTTTTTACGGTTCAAAAGTACTTCACCACGTGAAGGACCTGGTGGGTCGAGCATTAGGGTAACGACGCTTGTATTATCAGCTCTCAATCGTGTAGCTGACCATCGTTCTAAAGCCCGGTCGACCAAACTCTTTGATGGGTTTATCCATCTCTGACTGTCAGATTGCTATAAAAAATTGAGTAGGTCATGAATATCTGTTCGTCGTACATGGAAAGAGTGGATGAAATATATACTCATCAAGGGACACACACCCCGTCGCCTGTTTGTTGAGATGCAATGAAATGTTTCTCATTGTATCGCTCAGCAGCTTGCACAATTGCCACTGCCGCTTGTGGTGTGAGCATATTCCATAGACCATCGGTACCAAAAATAAGACACCGATGAGATTTAACATCTACTGTTATCACTTTGACATCAGGTTCTGGAGAAACGACAAACGTATCCAATTCAGAATTGTAACTCCACAAATCACCTGAAAATGAATATAATTCAATATATATATACACAAAACCTTACAAATGTTGTTTCAAACAAAGTTCGTCTATTGTTTATCATGTTTTCGTATTCACCTAATGACCTGGCAACAGCAAGGAATGGAATTTCATCAATATGAGTAGATCTCCTTACGGGCCCTTTGTGTCCAATTCTTGGCCTATTCCAAACAACTCTCGGGACACCTGATTTACTCACAACCTTTCCACCAGACTCGTGGATCCTAGTCATTTCAGGTCCACTCTCAGGTTTATGATCGGCAGTGAGGGCTTTTGCTTTCCAGGGTAAATCATCGTCGTCCTGATAACCCAAGACAATACCAGAATCTCCAACATGGCCTATATAAATTTTTCCTTTTCTTATGAATGCTATGCTGGCAGTTGTGCCGGCTGTTGACGGTAATCCTGATGCTGTTTTTGGCCATTTATCTGTTAATAAAAATTCATTAATCGTCCATTCTTTAGTGAAATATTTGAAAATTGAGGTAATTAATAAGATGGAGTAACCATCTACAGAAATAAATATACTAATTTACAAATATTATGATATATATTTGTGGAGGTATTTTTTTTCAACTTTAAGGTTAGTCTGAAATTACATAACCTACATTATAGAAAAACGGTGAATGGATTGTAGTGGGGGAAATACGCGGGACAATGAGTAATGTTCATTAGTTTTCGATGCAATAATTCTGCGAATCATCGAGAGATAGGAAAAATTAATTGAAATTAATGGAAAAAAATTGTTTGGAGAAACGTGAGGTTGATATGAGGACTATACTACCAACTAACCAAGTTCTCGCCACATAGCATAATGTGTGTTCACATATCCATCTCGAATTGCTCGGAGGACGTCCTCGTCCTTGTCGCTCCAGAAGTTTTTCTGTTTCACAATAATATCCATGAGATGTTCTTTGGCAAATGTAGCGGCTTCACCACCGCCATGGCCATCGAATATACCAAAAAATGCGTACTCCAAATCTTTGTCGTCAGACGTTTGTTGGTATGCCACACTAAACATGTCCTCCATGTATTTACGGCCGCCTTGATTACAATGTCCGGTTACCCGTAGATTAACCTTGATACTTAACGGCATGATGCTGCTATAGCTAATCCGGATTTAAACCGGTAATATTCAATAAATACGATATTCTGTCACTGTCAATGTTTTAACCTGTGTGTTTGTTCCAATTTATATACAATTCATTAGTTATAACAACATCCACTGATACTAGACTGGAGCGGAAGCCACACATTTACTGACGAATGGTGGGGCCAGGTGGGGCTACTGTTCCATACTGTTTTCCGATTTGGCCCGACTCTCCGAGAGACTTTCCGACAGTCGCCGAGATCGCAAATCGTTCGTAGCTATTGGTGCGACACCACTTATCGTAAACAAACATTACAAGTTTACAACGCAACACATACCATCATTTTTCAACATACAATTTTTCATTTTATAGCGTTACTTGTGTATACAAAATTCACTGGTGGATGCACCCACCATTTCCCAATATTTCCAAACATTTTCCATCATTTCATGCAGTCCTCTTGTACCCTAACATTAATTCTCCTCGCTCTCAGTATCGGAGTTTTACGCCGTATACATATTTCATACTTATTTGTGTCTCTATCTACATGTTCAAGCTCACGTATTTATCATTTGTATATGTCTATATATTATATGTACAACAGAGCATTATGCGTACATACGCATCCATGAATGCTTGTTTATTTTTATCTCTCTCTTCGCATAATATAACTTTCCCACATGTACGTTGCTTCGATATTTCAACTTACTGTTACTGCGCAATTTGCTGCGCGCACTGCAGTGGTGCCAATTTTACACAGACATTTCTTTCTTCCCCTTTTATCCTTTCCACTGTTTGTCCATCTCCTTCTACTCGAATCCACATTCAAATCATTCTTGATTCGATTCGACTCTCAATTCAGACATTTTATATTATTCTTCAGAGGTCCACTGACTTGTGCTCTTCTCCATTTTTTTATGTAGAAAAATTCATGATGATGCATCAATCCATTTATATTTGATGCTGAAATTACTCTGAAAAAATTCTGACGCATTACGAATAAAAAGTAAAAAAGTCTACAAGCAAATAAGTCATTATCGAATAAATTAACGAAAATATGTGGCGAGGCTGAGGCAGGTGTTGGGGCTCATGTATATTATAATGTCATGCACGTTACGTCTGAGTGCAGACATAAGATAAACTTGACAACGCTGCTTTCCATTGGCAGATTTTCGATACATAAAACTTTCGCTTGAGGTTCAATGGGCGTAGTATATATTACTCTTACGCAATTTCAACTTTGTTGATTTCACTAATAATTGTCCATTCAATATCGTGAAATTGTGCGATGTTTTATTTTTGAAATAATATGAAATACATGATCATATAAATAAGCTGAGGGAATATGGATAGAATAGATCAGTAAGGGGATTTTGTATACAGTAGGTTTCATCATCATTGAACGAGATGGCAGTCCAATCTGCACCATTTATAAATTTACATTTTCACGTTTCAGATTTCAAGTTGTACATGCGTATAGAGGAGAAAGAATAAATGTATCGCCCAATAGAGATTGTGCCAGCTCGTGTGAGTTAATCCTGACTCATTGTAAATATCACCTCCTAGCTTGTGGCATATATCTCATGATGACGTTTGAACTCTCTAGATCCGGCATGAACGAAGCGATATAGGGTTTGCGATGTATATACTTAAAAAAAATGTCTTTTTCTCGCTTACCCTTCCACCATTTCATCATTTCGCTGCGTGTGCATATGTACATATATATATGCGCGTGCGCGTGCGTGCGTGTACGTTTGAGTTGTCGATAACCCACTCTGAAATCTGACATTCACGTCGAAAAAGTATTTCAAAAATAAGATAAATTCTAGTATGTTGGAGCATTCGCATTATTGATCCAGTTAGATTCAATAGTAAATACCAGGTACACCTTCAACTCTACGTAAAAATGGTGAAAGATCAGTTGATTCCACGCATGTGTTGATACTCCATATGAAAACTGATTCAGTGTCACCAAACGATGCGGAATCCAATTACAAAATATATGTCGGTAAAGTAGGCATTGCATATGCATTTTATTAGTGCCAAATTGATTCGTATAAGTGTCGTCCTCACCTCTGATTGGGTATGTTCACACTCAACACTTCTCAACGTTCGGTTCGGCCGAACATACCCATTGTCCCATTGGCTCAACATAGTATACAACCTGCACTATATCAACTAGAACGGTGACATGAAGATCGTCAATTATCAAGTTTATTCTTTAGTGATGCAGGAATAATTGCTCTGGCTGCAGTTATATCAGCATCCATTGGTGACAATGAAAGAAGTGATGTTTTGACAAAATATTATGTTAAGTTATTGGAAGTATGCATCCCCGTGACGTTCGATAAACAGAGGTTCAGACGAAAATTTTATTCGTCGCGTTGGCGGTATCCATGGCTCAATCGAAAATTGAAAAAGAATGTGATCCCCCTTGAAATTATCAATAAATTGGGGAAGATTGTTATCACATCCAGGATAAATTATGCAATTTACAATTCGATCGTTCGTTTGCTGATGTATGTCTATTATGGCACAAAATGCCTCGAAGAAGCTCACGGTCTCTTAACTATTCTTCAAATTTTGATGCGGGTAAAGTGCCTGAATATTTCTCTAATTCATTTTTGTGAAACAATCTATTCAATGCAAAAACCATTGCATTTACTTTTTATTCTCATGAATACTAGAATTTTCAGATATTAACAAAGAAGCGTATTCTCTCGTTCATAGATGTGTTGATTACTTACTGAGTCGTGAAACACTTTCGGCAAATTATCCATGTGCGCTGGATGAAGTGGGGCATAATGAAGAATTTACTGACAACGAATTGTTACACTGGTGTCGCAGTACACCTGGTGTAGTTCATTTATTTGGGGCAGCATAACTTTGATAAAGAGATCAACGTGACATCGATGAGATGCAATATGCTGGTGAACTCGCCCGTTGTAAAAGTCTTTTATGAAAAGGTCCAGGAATATGTCATGGGATTGCAGGGAATGATTATGTATCTTAACCCTGCGCGGTCCCACTATATTTTGACTGGCTGGCAGTCCCACTTGGCTCTGGTCACAAACGACCCAGTAGGACCGCGCAGGGTTAACTTCTCTATAGACTCACCGTTAATCCAATATATTTAGAATGTGCGACAGCATTCGTTCACTTCCTCAATAATGCTAATTTCAAACGCAATGCACGTACACCAGACAAACCGTATTCATTTTGTAGGGGAATTTGACCGGTACTCTTCGTTATCTTGTTGATCTTGACTGTCCTGAAAAAGCGTCCTTCCTATTTCAAGATATATTTCTATAGTAAACAATCACGCGTAATCAATAAAAATAATTTGAGTGATTTTTCAAAATTCATAACTCAGTCTATGTTAATAGGAAGAAAAATTTGTATTATCATTTATTAGTATACGTGAAAGAAAAGAGGAAAAAAAAATACAAGGGCGAAGATATGAGTAATGATAATGATAATAGTGATGATAAAATTGATAAAAGAGTTACAGCAAGTATGTATGTTAATCAATTGAGTATATTTGTTCGAGGTAAGAGTGTGTGGATTCAATCATATTCAGAGATAAAAGTATACAGAAATAATTATTGTAATCAACACATACGTCTGATAAAGCGGTCAATACTTGAATGTGTGACCGCCTCGAATTACGGGATTGTGCGTACAAGTGAATGGAAGGCTTGTATGTAAATCGGGTCCTCAGACCTCCACCTCAATTCTACATGACTTCGTTAAAAATTTTCGACAAACTGCATCCAGCTATTTTGACTAAAGTCATTCGTACTTCACTTAAGCATGAAGTGAAAATGCGACACAGTTTAGGGTGACTCGACTGCAGACGCAATGTGGGGAAAAACATACGAAGTAATTTAATGGCTGGTGGCTGGTGGCTGACTGACTCATTGACAATATGAAATATTTATGAAATGAACATTTGATACGCTCTTATATGAGACTATCAATCAAATGACCCCACGATAATGAAAGCTTAATAGAGTTATGATGAAGACGAAGAAGGAGAAAAATGAGAAGAAGATAACAATCGTCGTACCAATTCTTGTTCTGGTTTTCTAGCTTCTGTTCCTAGGTAGTAGGAGCAGGAACACATAGTGCAAGTAGCGGTCTTGTATTCGTGCATCAGGTGATACTTGGTGAGGCTGTTGACGCCGGCGAGAGTTTGAAAATTAGAGAGATGATACAGTAGCATGCGCAGAAGAAAGTGAAAATGTGAAATGAATTGGTATTACCACAGCCGTTAATGCAGATTTCAGTTCCAAATCAATATTGAAAATTTAGAGATTGGCTCTTGCAAAATTACCACATGAAAGCTAGGTGAGATATCCGTGCGAAATGGTAAGAACACTTTCACGTTTTGGTTTCGTTTTCATTGATGGATTTCGTTTTAGTGCGTTTTTTTGTTTTTGTTTTTGTTTTTGTTTTTTTTTTTTCGTTTTCTCGTTGCTCATATATATATACTTTTGTGGTTTCATAATCTTCATCACCATCTTTATCTTCATCACCGTCAACTAGTATTATTGCTCAAAAATTTCGTACGCATTGCGACGTTCGGTAAATAATCGTTGGGCAATGATGAAAATACCTCTGTTGCGAGTAAATAATATTCCTTTTGCATAATAGAGTGTGTATTTTGAATCAGTTCGTCAAGATCATTGTCGTTTAAACCTTTTGTAGAAATAGCTTCCAATACTTTTATAATCACTTTACCTATATCACGATGATAAATAATTGTTATCGAAGTCTCAATCTGATAAAATCTAGACGTGATTTGTTTCATGCTGAAAGAGTCTGAGTTGTACGAACCATGCCCGAAAAAATATGTATTTTCATCAATAAAATAGTATGGAGAATAAACTACTGGTAATATCGGAAGTTGGTTCTCAATTGCAATCTTGAATGCTCCTTTTTTAAAAGGCCGGAGTCCAGCTATCAAGGCATATTTATTCCTCGTTCCTTCTGGGAAAATTAGCAGCTTCATCTACTTTGAAAATTTCTTTCATGTTTTAAAACGATTCCATATATTATCAATGTCTGCTAACAATTTGTGATTAATATCTGCAAAGAGAAATACTTACGCAATGACATTTGGATCGGTCACCTGCTTCGATGAGTTTTCTCATAGATTCTTTGCTGTTTTTACGATCAATAAAAATTGTTCCGGCGAGCCAAGCCACTGGACCAAAGGGCACGACCCAGAGTAGAGTCTTTTTCGCCACTGCTGCAACATCACCCATTACATGCCAAATGTTGAACATACCTGCGTCATATTAATCGAAATAAATTATATATGAACAAAATATTTCACATAAATATACAGTGAAGCAAATATTACCCAGCACATCAAAAATGCTCTGATGATTCATTACCACCACGCATGCTCCCGTTTTTTTCAGTATATCAGCGTCGCGAAGTTCCCATTCAATGCCAAGAAATTTTGTATACAATCGCAAGAATGTAGAACCATGCCTGGCATTTTTCACATTACCCGGTGACATGAGTATCCATGGTAGCATAATAATTGCAACAACTGTACTGTAAACACCATAGAGTACTAATTTGATATAATAACGGAAGCCATCGCGAGTCTCCTGGAAGCAAGATGCTACGATGATGATGAATGAGAGTAAAAAAAGATTTACAATCATCTCCATATCTTTAGTCTTACGTCCATCTGTTTTATAAGCTATGTATTGCACTCACATTCATCAATCTCACACTATTAATGTACCAACCAAGTATCCGAAATTCTTTCTCCTTTGAATCAAATTATGTTATTTATACATTTAACTTTATTCCTTTTTTTCTTCCTCTCTTTATTATTGTTTTTCAACGCAAAATTGAAGTAGATAACGCGAAAATTCGATACAGTATAGACAGGGCAACGAGCGTTTATGGCTGTCGCGACTTAATAGGGAGATCGAGGACTGACGGGTGTATCCATCGTCGCACATCGTCGCACATCGTCGGATCGAAGAATCGTCCAAAGAGCGGTTAAGAGGGAGAACAAAAATGAACCACAAAACGGCGGCAGTTATTTGAGAAATGGAATGAATGAGTGAGCAAACTTGAGGGGGATGATGAGAGAGTGACGAGAGCACCGATAAAAAAATAAACAGCATAAAAAGTACGTTATAGTTTGAAATGAGACATTTATTGGTATTTCTATATTCGGACTGCGTCAATTTCTGAAGGATTAGGTATGTTTAGTATTAATTGTATATTCACTGACACATATATCTGATGAAACCAATGATTTGTGGGCTTGTGCATATATATTCATCAATCATCATACAATACAACATGGCACATGTGCGTTTCACTGCATTATCAGTTATACTTGGTATGGGACGGAGAATGAAGTATCGATCCCAATGGAGTTTCACATGGAAATAACCAGATTGCGCTGAGGAGGGTTGTTGTATCAGTTTACTTGACAAACAACTTCATTATTTGTATACAATTTCTAGGTATATAATATGAAATACAATATATGATGGCATTGTGGATAAAATGCACAAGTTCGATGTTGATATCTAGAATAATCTAGTTCTTTCACGTTGGGTTGCTCGTGAATTGACAGGTACTTCTGAATTTAATTGTGGTTCACTGAAATATACGTGTAGTGTTATAGAGAGAATAGAGCTTCATTATATGTGAAGTAATTTCAAATATCAAAGAAGAGATATCATACCAGCCAGTTACATTTTCTGCTGCATCACAGGCGTTGATCAATTCATTAAAGGCGTTATTTGCGCCACAATTTTGAAGCCGTGGACGACCTCCAACGCAAATGAAATAATGCTGACAGTCATTGGGACTTCGAAAAAATTTAGTTTCAATTGTGTAGAAGTCATTGTCTATTGGTGGACATGAGAATCCAAGGAAGGCTGTAAGTTGATGCATGCAGCTCGTTGACAATACAAATTCATTTGTTTTACCATACCATATCGCGTAAATAGTGTTGTTACTCACCTTCAACGTCACAGTCTGGTACTTGATCTGGCCAATCGCACCGATATGTTTGTGAGTTGAAAGCTAAGCCTTCTGGACAGTCAAATCTATAACCAACACCGTCCGCACAATTTATGAATTGGCCGCAATTAGTTCGGTCACCCACTTTGAAATAGCCATATCGATGAGGACAATCATTAGTAGGTTGTGCTGGTTCTGGATATTTCGAAAATGAAAAGTACACAAATCTTCATATTGTAATATATATCACAATTGATCAAAAAATTATCGCAACTCACGTAATTTTTCACGTCCGTCACAATTGATGTCTATGGGATATCCACACGGATAGTTGAATCTTGCTTCCAGATTGAAGAGTAGGCCTTCTGGGCAGAGTTTCTCTTCACCTATTCCATCAACACATTCAATGTAAGCGTCACACTGGGAAGTAACAGCGAATCGACCATTTTTTTCAGGACACAAGTTTGAAAGTTTTCCCGATCGTTGATCAAAATCGATATGATTTCGTATTGGGTCGCGTTGTTGATGATGAAATTGTCCAATAGCTGAAAATACAAAGATGAATTCCATTAATCGAATAAATCTATTATGGAAATAGTGATGAATTGGATTACGATGCGTGAGACGTTAAACGGATGCACAAAAACTGGACACTCATTTATGCGCGAATCGATTGCCAAGGTCACGATATGTCTGACACATTAACTGTAATGGCTGAAACACGATAGAAAACAGAAGTGGAGGAATATGAAAATAGACAAGCGCGATATAAGAGTGAGATGTTAAAATACTGCGTTGGATTAGTCATCATTCAGGAATCTGAATTACCATACTCGCATTGAGAGTATACTTCTTGTTTGAGGCGACTGTATTTCGTCATTGCTACTCTGTGGTATGTAATCTATAGGAAATATATGGGTGAGTTCTCGTCGTCCAATAATGTGAAGGGAAAGTTGAATCTTCTTCTTGCTCGACCTCTGATGCAAAACGAATTCATTAGCATCGCAACAACTTATATAATATAACGAGCTACCTACCTAAATTCAAAATGAAATAAGGTTTCTTTTTGCTGTTAACGCAAGTTAAATTTTAGCCGATGCCCAAATTTTGAATCCATCATGAGATGTCATAAGAATCGAATGCATGATGAATAATTTTGTAATAATACACATAATTATGTGGGGCTGAGAATTGATGAAATTGTGATACTATAATGGCGAATTAAGTTATTTTGTATCCAAGTATTATCATGGTACTTACAGAGGGTGACTGCGAATATACCAAATAGGACAGCTCCATTAAAAATAGCACTTTGAATCATTGTTTATCCGTTTCGGTTGTTTTCCTTAGAATTTTTATAATGTCTTACGCTATATTTGTCGCCGCACCGACTTCAAATTACAAACTAAAGATTTGTGATGGACCTTTTGACGCTTTTATTATATCGGGAATGGAGAAAAGTGAGAGTGTCTCTTCTACGACTCTTCATCACATTGTAAAAGAGGGAGAATATATCGTGAACGATGATTTCTCATTTCTGATATTCGATTCACGAAAGTGGGGAGGGAGAAAATTTTAAGATACAGAAAATTTAGAGAGTGTGATTTGCAATGGAATCAATATTTTGTGATGAAAAAGAATTTATCCTCTGGTATGAAAAGACATCATTCAATCATTAACATGCGTTTACCAATATATGAAGTAAATTTTTCAATTATGTGGGCACAACAAAAGTATGATATCAAATTTATAAATTCAATGATGAAAACTAAATATGTTCTATGTGCAGCATTATCAATCTATAATAATACTATTATGCGGATAACACTATTATGTAATAGCAGCATTAGATATTAAATGTCAAGGCTCATTCAGAATTGCTTTATGCTATATCCATAGACACTCCTGGCAAAAATTGACTTGCTTTCTTTTCCATTTCACATGCTGTTTCTTCGTAACGTCATTATTACCAGTGCTACTTGTGTTCCATGGAATTTTTGATTTTCCTCTTGTTTCACATACGGTAGCGTTTCCTATTCCTCACCATTTCATTATTATTGAATGTCTCCATAGGTATCACATCGAATAATTAGTTTATTTGCTTGAAACTTCAATTGTACTTAGATCATGAGATTTCATCCCCATTTTTCGCTGTGCACATGAATGTTTATGCATAATTTTTCATTATGTCTCAAAAAGTACTGAGTGTCATTCTAGGAAAAAGTTTGTGTTTGTCACTTTATTCAAATATGCTCCTGAATGTCCTTACGTATTTATATTTACAGTCACCGCGCCGGTGGGTTAGGAATCTCACATAAAAAATTTTTTATCGCCACTCGATTAATGACCAAATATCTTGTAGATAAAATAGATTTTGTATGAAACCAAGGAGCGTTTCTGATAAAAATATCTGTCTTACCAGAAATTGTAGAGTTCATTGACTGAATGACAGTTGATATTTTTTACACGATATATATATATATATATATATATATATATATATATATTCACAAACAGTATTCAAAAATATGGAAATAGTTTATTTGTTACAATTACGCATGGAGAACAAAATTGAGATACTTAAATACACTATGATTCTCACTTTTGGGGTCTCTAAATTAACGAGTATAGAGCAAAATATCACAAAAGTTAACTACAACACAAAAAAAAAAATTCGGTACATGCCTTAATTCTGTAACTGTGGGGGTATCATGTCACTCTCACATGAAAGAAGGATTAGAAATATATACATAAGCGTATATCCTTTACAAATGTTAATTCCAATTAATTAGAGTGAACGTGACTTGTTCACCTTGGATTATTATCATTATTAATTACAGGATCATTTATACATATTGTACAGGCGTGGTGGAGAGCTATTCATGTCTCCATTCAGTTTATTACGCGAAACAATTATACCTTGAAATTTTGGGATCAAGTGTGTCACCGTAGATTACATGAGCATGAGTTTCTCAGCAATTATCGACAAATTGTGCGCTGGATCCACTCGCAATTTCAGCATAATCACGGTGCCCACCTGAACAAAGTTTACTTGAAAAGTCTGCTTCTCTTTTCCTAAAATCACAGCAGATAATGATAATTAACTAATATATTGTTATGAATAATGTATTATATATTGTTGACAAAGTAACAAACGGTGTACCCTCGTCCTGGTAATTCCATGATATCAACAACAATATTATCAATGTAGAGCCTATCGTTGCACCAGAAAAAACAGAGCGACCGTGGTTGGAGAACATCCATATCGTATGCCCACGATAAATCAACTTTTCGAATTTTACCAATATCATTCGCCGCACCTCCTGGATGAGCTACGACAATTCTTCTCGTAGTTCCATGCTCTAACTTCATGTATCCACTAGTAGAAAGCACTTTATAAATAATTATCTCACTATATGAATGGGGAATTATATATTTTTATAGATAGATTACTTTGGTGTTAAATCCATGTCGCGAATAATTCCATTATCTGCGTGCAGTGTCACTTTCATGAAACCTTGAACCCAACTTTCGGCAGTGGGTGGTCGTGCCATATTGATGGTGATACGGAAATGTCTCCCTATTAAAATGAAATGATAACAATAATAATAATAATAATCAACGATGATGATGGTGATAGTAATCGTTGAATGTGAAATTCTGTACTAGGACACGTTGATTTATCATTACTTACGGCAATATGGATCGTCTTTGCCAGTAGAAAAAAAGAACTTTGAGCCAAGTAAAGCAGAAGCGTCTTGACCCAATGCCAATCGTTTCACTAAAGCAGGACTGCTGTCTGCATGATAACCCATAAGACCACAACTGAGGCTACTATTGCTTTTACAGGAGAAGCATTCGCCTCGAAGGAAACTAGCATAGTTGCTGCACTCGTGCGCTACATATTGACACTTTGAGTTTATACTCTCTATGAAGAGTTTAATAGCTCTTACGTGGTTACACGCAACCAACACTCTTGACGCTTCTTCTAAACCTTCACGAATCAGTGTCAATGGTAACGATGGAGTAGTTTCACTTAGATCGGTACATCCGGGTTGCTCTTTTCCATTGTTGGGATAGAAGTCGAGATGTCCGCATGGTTGACTCATCCCATATCCTGGAAGCCCTTAGTGATAGCAGCTTCGGTTATTTATCAATGTTACGATCCGACAATGATTATAGATTCTCTAGTATTGATGTAACTCACCTAGGAAAAAAATACTCTTGCCATCTGTGTGAATTACGTCGACGAGCTGTGCGTCAGTCCAATCTAATCGAAGATGACTTGGCATACCTTGAAAATAAGGTTCAGCTGGATCGAGTCCTGTAATCCGACCTATTTTACCATCAAGCTTTTCGCCGGCATAACCAGCTGTGTGTGCACCGAGACTGTGTCCAATAAGGTGGACATCACTCACATCCAATCCATAATTTATCTGCATAGTTGAATAAGAGAGAAGGAAAAGAAAATGACATTAAAATCGTAGATTTATTAAAACGAAATTTAGATTTATCTACTTTAGGTAAGTAGATAGTGTACATGCATATACACAACACAGAACAAATATGAATATATGTACATGTGCAGTGTAGTGGTCTTATTTGAGCATCTGAAAAATTGATCATTGGATGATAATTATTACTACATTAAAAATATTCAGATTTACTGACATCTAGATGTTTAATGAGATGTGCGATTTCGAGACCAACAAGTCGCGTGTTGGCAGTGGCTTGTGTGTACAATGGTAAACTGCCACCAGCCCAATCCACGATAATTACATTATAATCGCCATGTTGCAGCAACTCATTACGCATTTCCTGTGCAAATAATGTATAAATTCATGTACATGGATACACGTGAAAGTAAATATTTCCACCGTATAAGTGATTACAAATATAATTGTAACAATTCTACCTTAACCCAATTGCTTAAGGGCGTATCGATGAATCCATGAATAATGAATTTGGTTTTTCTTTTGGAATCAAAATTAGATCGCTTGATGGATTTCTCTTTAGCCACAACCAGTACTTGACCCTGATAAAAAATGAAAACATTAAAAATAAATATAATTCATTATTAATGTTGAATCTAAAAGGTTTTGGAAAAATTGTGAATCACTGACTTCTGTAGGATTTTCATTTGTGTATAGAATGAATCTTGTATTGATGACTTCTCGTGGTAATGGGAAAACGTTGAGCGGTCGGTGAATCAAGTGATACCAATTTCTGGTGATATTTAGGCAGCCTAATTCATCATAACATCGCGTTTCATTTTCGACTGCATAAAACAATGGAGATTCATTAAAATCATCAACATAATAATCGAGTGTAGAACCTCCCGTACTTAAATTTTTCCCAAAACAATTAATAATTTTGTTTACATGGTAACCATGGTATGTTGACTTCAATTCTATCGCTCCTGGCCCATTGCCATGGGTCCAAAATACCAGCAGAACAAACAACAGGTATCAATGTGGTGATGAGCAGGAGGAGGTGTGTTGCTGCAGACTCAGTAGAGTAGTATCGCCTCCATGTACCGATCCTCCTCATTCTTCCAAACAATAATTGACAATTTGAATATGAGCGCAGCAAATATATTGAAATATCGGTATTGGTGAATACAAGCGTTAATATGAACGACGTGAACACACATATGTAACTATTCAAAATATTAAATATAATACACTTATACACTCATCATTCTGTCAATATATTGACTATATACCGTCAAAAAAAAACATTGCACTTTCAATAACGTCAATAGTTTCGGAAAAATGTAGCAAACTTCTATATTGAGTTGATCTAGTAGTATATTTCATTTTAAAATAGGAATAATAAACAATATTGAAGTGACAATGAAACCGATCTATTTGAGTTTGCACTTATGATATGATAAATTATCGATTATCGCCCAATTGTTTTCATTAGGGACTTTAACGTCACCAAATAATTATCTATTAATATTGTATATATTTGAAGAAGGGTTGAGCTTGAAGTGAAGTGAAAAATTAATCCATTTGACTTATAGTTGCACAGCAAATGACGTATGAAAATGAAGTGGCAACGAAAGTCAGTTGTGCACATCGAGTCGCATGTCTATGTTTCTTCATCTCAATAATTTATATTCTTTCTGTTTCTGCCAAAAATAATCAAGTTGTATATCGTTAATTGTATATGTGAGCAGTATATTTAAATGTTTATACTGCACTACCGTTCTCTGTGTTCTCTAAATTTTCTTCTCGTTAATATCATGTGTGTGGATTTTATAAGTTCACAGTAATACGCATTCCTATAAATTAGACATGTTTCCAAATTAAATGTAAATTAAGTTACTCAAGACTTGTTTGGCATTTGCAATAATAATAGTTGCGTGTTAATCATATTTATTTGTATTCTGGGCAGATGTGCTGATTGACCACCCGGTATGAAGGCCACACTTGTCTTCATTATTACGTTTATTTACATCTGTAATCCACTCTAAATTAATCATTAAACCGTTCTCTCAATGACTCAATCATCATTGAATAATGATGAATGAGCATTTGTTTTCTTCCAATTATTTTTCTTTTTTCTTCCCCTAAAAAATCGTGAATTTTCGACTTGTTTGGTTTATCCTGCTGTTTGTAATAAGAAGAGTGCCGTGTACTATTTTCCACGACGACGATTGGGTGACAAAATTACGCGAAGAATAGGTAAATAGGGTATCCATATATACATACATGCATACCCACATATATATATATAGACATACACACATGTATGGATAAATATTTTGGTTCTATTATGTTTCGTAATATTTAGTTCATGCGGTGTCCGTGTTGTATAAACTGAACAATACTTTCATACACAATGTTATTTGATAAAGAAAATATGGTGGAATAAGGTGATAAACTGCAATAAATAATAATAGTCCATGTGCCATTTTGTTGGAAAAACTGTAGCCCGAATTCAGTTTATTATGTATTAGTGAGGAAATAATGGGCTTGTCTGCGAATCCATGAAAAATATATGTACTCACACTGTATACGTATAATTTCCCACATTTATCATTCTCCGTCTCGGAAGTGCTTGCGCAAATCTTCACACATACAATATCGTCAATTGTATCGTTTTTTATAAGTGTAATAAACTCCAGTATTTATCTCCCCTCTTTTTCTCGCAGTCAATTCACAAAGAAAGTCGATGGCGGAAGTGGCTGATGGAGGGTGTAATCAATTCGCACATTCTTACACTCTCACGCATACCACCAAATGATATCTAGATTCCGAATGTAATTTTTACAATTTTCTCTGGTATATTTTTGAATAAATGATACATGTGTATTGTGATCATTTACCTGCCACGTACCTTCCCACTTCGCAATTATATTGTTTCCGCAATAATGTATATATACATATACGTTACGACTTGCTGTATATCAGAGTGTTATTGTTCTATTTATATTTATATTTAAACTTACATTATTTATGTATCTGTACTATATTGAAGGTGAAAATGGAGGTGGCGTGTTGTATTACTGCGCCGTGACTAATTGTACCGGAAGTAGATGGTATATATGATCCTGCCATTTCATATTTTATTGCATTCATGTATTATTTTATGCTAGTGTATAATGTTATTGTCCCCATTAACTACGCTCCATATTGCACGTAAAAGAATAACCATTACTTTATATTGTTATATGTAAAATAATTGAGGTTTTTTTTTCATTCAATAGAGTATATGAAATGAATGCATTGAAAGTTAATGATGAAATAGAGTGTATACAAAGTATTTTGCAGCTATAACAAGTATTGTCGGTAGATATACATAAAAGCGCATGTAAGTCGTTTTGTTGGTCGCTTACATCCTTGCTTGCAACAAAGAGCTCCGAAACGAACATTACTAGAGGAATTACTATCACGTAATCACATTATAAGAGACATCTTCCATCACTCTCGAGTATACATTTTCAAGTGAATAAAATAATCGTATATTAATTCAATGAGTTATATAATAAAAAAATTTGCTACTCTTGTATAATTATAACGAGTTTCACCATCAACTTACTGATTGATTTCACCTATACGCTCATGCATTCATATATAACATTTCAGTTGTTGTATTATAATACCTTGGCGCTACATTTCCCAACTATTTGAAAAATATGTGTTCATCTTATGTTGGAATTACAAATGTGTTGTAGCGCCACTTCTGTCAGTCATATTCTCTTATTATTCAAGTTTATTTATTTATTTATTTACATATTATCATTATTATTATTATATTTTTTTCGGGAAGCTGATAGAACTTGAGGAAGAGAAAGCATTGGATGAAGAGAAGTTAGTATTATTTATTCATAAAGCAGTTATGATGTGACATGTGATTTATATATACATATATATATATATGCATGTGTGTGCGTGCGTTTGTGTAATATTTTATTTCGGATATTCAATAATATTATCATGTTAAGCTACCTTCATGATGACGATATCATTGTTCACGATAGTATCATTAGTATTTTTATATATATATATATATATATATATATATGTCTGTCTCATGAGTATTTGTAATCAAGCATCTGATAAAAAATATATGTATTTATTATGTGATTTTACATTCTTTGCACGCATCGGCGCGAGGCTTTTTCCCCGTTCACGGAAGCCATGTTGTTGTGTTTGTGCATTGGGCGCGCGATCGCTTTTATATTCAATATCGCACTCTCCATTTTCTCGAGTGTGAACATCAGGATGGATGATGTATATAAATCTTTATATAAGTGTTAATGTTTTCAAGCACAATATTCCATCTGGGTAAATTACCACATACACTCATACGCATTGGAAATAGATGAAAATATACAATTGTTATTATAAATGTTATTTCAAGATAAATCCGAATTTATTACGAATATTAATGACAAACGGACAGTATAAATAAAGTAATATTGACAAAAATTGTGGAGTGAGAAGAGATTGAACTACACATGGATGTATATACATGTATAGACACCGGCTGACTACGCAACGCGATTATTGACAGCTTTCCAACGTTCGGCCTTTACACTGACCTACATACTTGGAATAACGGGAGAGTCAGTTTATAAGTATATATGTATCTTCGACCAATCAAGCAACAGACCAACAGTCGCGATACTATATATATATATCGTCATGGTTGGCGTTGTAGTATGACATTGATTCAAATTTTAATATACTTTTTTTTTTTCACTTTATCATATTCATACGAATATATTATATATAAATATTGACATTACCGCGGAGTTCAATCAACTGCATACGATCGACATGTTGAAGAATGTTACAACAAGTGGAAGACAATATTGCAGGTAAATTTGGAAATGGAATAAATGGATTGGATAGAAATATAGTTTTCAAATAAAAGCCATATAGTTGGAGTGTGGAAGACAATATCCAACTGAACAATAGTCAAAAGTTCAAATACTCCCGCAGACACCCGCAGACTCTTGATATTTTTTGTATTTTTTTGTCTTCATCACAAATGGCATTAAATAATGCTATTGTTATTAGATATAAATATGGTTTAGTGCACAATTGTGGTAGATTACAATAATGTGATGAGAGTAGTCTAGTGTGATGGTAATTGCGAAATTGGGAAAAAAGGTATATACAGAGATATGTGTATATGCCAAGTGAGTAATTTTCGTATCCATCAACATATACGGTTGTGTAAAAAATTTTCATTTAGTCAAAGAATCTTTATGTATGATAATTATTATACGAATTATATAATTGTACGAGTGCTACAAAACATCAATTTAATTTGGACATTTGAACAATTTATTTGCGCGAGAACCGTAACACACTTTACATTATGGAGAAAGAATGGAAAGACGTTGTTGGTATTACAAAACCAGGAGCAGTTTTTCAAGTTTCTTATGATTAATGATATTGTATACGTATATACGTATAGAGGAAGGATGAAGATAAAGTACATATACGCGATTGCGATAAATTCATGTATAGAGTCATGAGTGATGGAAAAAAGTTGAGACGGTAGTGAAAATTTGATGGAGAGAAAAGTATGTACGATTGAAATAACGAAGGAAAAACGGAAAAGTGACTTAGTAGGAGAAAAATATTGGATAGTATTGAACTTTGTTATAGAAAGCGCATTCTAATGGTGTTAAATGCTTTAATTATTTGAGTGGTTGCGACGCGCGAACCTGTAACACACTGCTCATACAAATACTTGTACAGTACTACTCATTATTTATTCTTGAATTTTTCTACCAAATATGAGAATTGTTGTTGTATTCACTCCCCATTAACAATCCTATTATATTCCACAACAATCGAAAGTTGTTAAATGTATTACATGATATTGTTTGGTTGATGCCAACACATTGAATCAAAGTTGAAGTTGGAAAATACTTGGGTATTGGGTTGAAATGGCATTTTCCCACAATTGCACACGCTACGACAGTATAAGTATATACTGTATACGTACAAGTGCATAAAACTATATGTATTTAGTTATGGTGTGGCGGGATCACATACACACTGTGCGCAAAGGCCGTTTGACGGTGTTCGAGTGTGGCCGTACAGGTATTATAAGCTGCACGTCTATACGCCTACGTGGAGAAAGCGCAATCGCGTGCTTCATTATAATCCCACAAGTATGTAACCTGCGTGCAAAACACACGAATACATGCACTCATATATCCACGCATACAAACAAATATATATGTTGTCGTGGTATATACCTTGTTGCGAAAAACTATTTAAGTATAACAAACTCCATTTCAACCAGTTATACACATGCTCATTCAAATTGTTGAATTGTAATTGATCAAAGATGATTTTTTAACAACTCACTTTTTAAATTTTTTTCTTGCATGACACAGTCACCTCTCTGCTTCTATCGCTCCATTACACGGAATATACTCGTTTTATAATATTGTTGCAGTAGTAATTAATTATTTTCAACAAATAGACAAACGAAATATTCATAAATTAATTTTAATTGGCTTTCATGAAATTTTCGTGACTATTCATTAAACAAATTGATAAACAAATCAATCACCATTTGGATTTCCGGAATACTTGCTGTGATACAGTAACATTGAATATATCAGCACTTAAAACGTATATCTCGGTGAGAGGTTGGTACTCGACTGAATACACAGAAGATTCGGCCAGTCTTTAGTTTATTCTTCCTCGCCGTTGTAGTCGTGACTAGTCCTGCTGGTCGTGGTAATGCTGCTGCATAGTCCCTCTCTAATTGTAACCCGTACAGTTCGCCAACTGCTCGATTCTCTTTTTCTCTCCCTCTTCCTCACTCTCTCTTTCATTTCCGTATATAACTTCGGATATACAGTTATGATTGAAGATGCCCATATTTTCCTCAATGGAAAATAACATGAAAATTCTAATGAATTTATATTTTTTTAGAGAATTCACATGATGCCATCAGTAATGATATAAGAATTTGTCGGAGCAATACTCTACAACTTATAATCGTTATCGAGTGATGAATCAATCTTTTACAATAAACTATCTTGACATAATGCTTCAAATCAACGTAATTTTTTAATTCATTGAGCTTTTAATGGCGCATTTCGTGCAATTATAATATTTACAATGTGCTTTTATCTGAAAATGTTTATAATTTATTGCCAAATACGAATTATATGTTTGATGATAAGTTATACGATAAAATAGAATTATTAATCAATTTATTTTATATGCTATATTCATTGATGTAGATTGAAATTTTTTTTATATTTTTGAAAAAAATATTATTATAAACCATAACTTTATGTTGTTACAATATTGACATTGGTCGAATGATGGCAATTGTCAGTAGTGAGAATTCTCGGTTCGTTCGCCATGAGTTCCTTTGTTTCATCATGACAGACGGTTATACTATGAAAAATCAGTAAAATAAAAATAAAAGATGATGATGATAATGATGATGAAAATAAAGGATAAAACTTTCACCTTACCCTTGTGCCGCTTCTAAACTATCAATAGTCAGAGAATCAATATATGCCTTGGGTTTATGGAGCAATCGCCAAGTCAATGGATTAAACATTGATGTTTGATATTGCCATGTAATTTCTACTGCTTTTGGTGTACCAACTACTTCACCTGGCAACACAACTGTGTGGGTACTCCCAGGCTCATAATATGTTGGATTTTCACTAAGCTGAAGCTTCTCCGATGTTTTACCACCATTCCCAATTACTCTAATTACAAACATACCGACTTCACCGCCATGATCGACACTTTCATTTGTTTTCGATACGTTTATGATGACTCTGTAGTGACCGCCTATTATTATTATTATCAACATTGTATTAAACCAAATCATCATCAGTATGAGTATAAATGTGAATATTTGTTTGTGAGAATACTTACGGCAAAAAGGTTTTTCGGGGGCAGTCATGAGGTAGACAGAGGCATGATAATTTCCGGGTTGAGCATCGAAACCAAATCTAGGACAATATTGGCTAGCACAATCGAAGCACTTGCCCTCTTGAAAATGAGTCCATGATGAACAAGGAACAGCAACAAATGGACATGCTGTATTGATACTTTCAATGAAGTAATCGTAGCTACGAATGTGATTGCAGCCGAGAAATCTTTTGATTCCCCGAAAAAAACTACCACGCTCTAGAGTTATGGAATTTAGTACACCATTATTACATCCTGGTTGATTTCGTCCACCATTGGGATAAAAGTCTATGTGTGCGACCGGTTGGGTAATTCCGAGTCCTCCCGTCATAAATGGACTCGAATCTGTATGTATAGCAGCTACGAATTCAGCATCAGTAGGATCTAATCGTACCATCGGTGAGGTATTACTGAAGTGTGGCTCTGCAGGATCAAGGCCTATGGACACATCTCGATAGTTTAGCGAGAGTTATAAGTGATTTTTCAAAATAAATTAAGGTTGTATCATTAGAATCAGTACATGCGCACAATCTTTACACTTTTTTCCCATTGCTATCATCTCAAAAATACAATTATGTATGCTAATGTTGTCTCCAGATAGATTTTAAAAACGCGCTATCAACAAACGAAACATGAAACGAAAAGAAATAATGATAAATCATTAGCTCCACAACAATTTTAGAATTTACAAAAAATTAATCTATGGAAGCAAAATTTTTTGTGAATAGATGTATCATATAAATTGTAATATTCCACAATTTTTATTTACGATGGTTGGCGCATCTCTGTTATTTTGATGCTCGGTGTACTCAATCTCAATGAAATTAATCACTAATAATACCAATGAGTTCTTTATAATGGCAGGGTTGTTTGCAAAATTATTTTTTCCATTAACAATTCATGTTGAGCGCATTCAATTTTTAAAAAATTATTTGTTTCAGCAAACAGTCATTGAATTTACCAATTATTCGGCCAAGTTTGTAACCATATTGAATACGTAAATGATAACCAATGTATCCACAAGTATGAGCTCCCAGACTGTGTCCAATCGCGTGAATGCGTCTTGATTCCATTCCACCCTCTTCAATTAGTTGTGATACCAATCTAGCTGTCATCGCACCAACCAATCTTGTATTTGCAACAGCTTGTGGATATGGAGGTCCCGCTCCACCAATCCAATTTACAACAACTACATTACAGTCTTCTCGTATCAATAGTTCACGTTTAGTTCTCTGAATAAGACAAATCCATCAAATAACAAATTATCATTATAGATATATATTTAAGCGCTATAGCAATTCCTCACCAAGATCCAAGTTTTATCACCATTATCCAAGTAACCATGAATTATCAAGTAAACCGTGGCACGATTTTTTAGTGGCGAATGAAGAATACTGTCGAAATTATCGATGAAGAATTCATGTGGGTCGTGCGTGTGTTCACGAGTATAAAGCATAAAATGAGGATCGACCGTGTCAGGCCTTGCAGGAAATGTTGATACTGGACGATTTTCACCGGACCAGGGTGGTCCAATGTAGAAGCAGCCATAGGGTTGATAGCACCTCCACATGTACCATTCTGAAGATTATCATTTTTATTATTTTTATTTTAATTATTGCTTTGACCATCATCGTCTGACTGCTATTGAAGATAAATTTTGATGTTGTGTTCCCAGTCTGATATTTTTTTTAGAGTAATATATATAGGATGAGTAGTGCCATACGACGTAGGGTTATCAGTAACTCAACATGATAACATTCGTCACACAAGGTTATACAAAGAACGTCGACTAGTCGTGGAACAGCCGTTGTATTTGAGAAAGTCAACGTATACCATAATGATGATTTAAGGTGCTTATACTATTATTCAATTTCACACTATATTAAATAAGTGGGGCTTGAATAGTTTCGCAGCATTTTTTTCTTCCTTAAATATTGTTTATATAACAGATATTTGTTCTATTACTCACCATCTTCGAAGTTAAAGCTATTCTCTTCTTCTTCTGGTGATAAGGTCGTGATCGTGACATTTTGCATCTGATCCATTGCATCTACTTTGCGTATATCAGTTTCGTTTGGCAGGGTAGCCATCACATTCGCCGTGTATGTCAGTAAAACAAGTGTCTCGTTCAAAAACATTCTCTTGATTATTAATATTATTATTCTCAAAAATGTACGTGGGATGGAAGAATAATGACGATGCCCACAAATCTTAATAACACAATTATAATGTACATTGGATATCACAATTCTGATACAGTTACATTCTTACACGCTGAGTAATCGTCTAATTTCATTGAGTCCTTTTCTCTTAAGAGAACGTGAATTCACACTCGTTTTTTTCTATAATTACTATTATATGTATTTGCGTTACGCCTTCAAGTGCAAACACCGATTGATATTGACTGACTTGAGTTAAACAACACGGATATTGGGGAAAAGAAGGAAAAAAAAAAGAAAAAAAGACCGATTGACGCAAGCTCGATCCGCGATAATAACTCTCGCAACCACTGACCTGGCGTTGTCAACAAATAATAGTTATATATTTTAAATATAGATACTAGTCCATATTTTTGATTAATGGCTGATGTAATTTCAAGTAAAAATTTGGGTTATGGTGAAATTGTTCTAGGAAAAATTTTTTTTTACACTACAATTGCCAGTTTTTATCATATTAATCGACTAGCTGGTGGAAGTTATGAAAAAAAGGAAAAAAATATTACTTATCTGAACAAATAAATCCCACAAACCGTATATAAATGGCGCGTTGAAATTACACATAGCGATTATGACGCACAATCGAGGTCGTAAATACCATGTTTTGACGCTCTTGGCAAGTGAATAGCAATGCGAAAGCATCAATAATGAGATCATCAACCTTTTTTATTCATTTTCAGTCTGCCAACTTATCAAAAGAAGTATGTATAATGCGCATAATTGAACGTATCTGCCGCAATAGTTATATTGTGTTGAACAGTTGAACAGTGATGAGATGATTCTATGAAGAAATATTTTTTGAAAATAAAAATTTGTCTAAATGAATGAACGGTTAAATGCATGGTAAGATGAAATTTTCAATTGCGAATTAATCCGCATTTGAGTCAAATTAAAATGATAAAGATGTGTGAAAACAAAATTGTATGCTCGACTTGTTTGCTATAATAATGTTGTTTAGCGATCTATTATTTTCTCGCCATACCCATCATTGTGTAAATATTGACAAATTATCATAGACATGATAATATTTATAAATTTAGTTTGCTTTTGAGTTATCAGTATATTAATTCAATTTGAATAGAAATAAGAGCTCTTGCCTCAACATAAAATCAAATGAGGTACGCAAACTTATTTAAACTTTTTATTTTTCGTATACAGCGTGTTTATCCAAGTAAGAGTCAGGTAGACGCTGTATTATATATATGTAGTGCTAAAGAAGATCCGGGGGTTGCCACTGCACTGTTGTCCGTGGGGCCTGCTGCGGCAAGACCCTCAAATTCCTCTCGCACAATCATGATTCCCTGTTACGACGCCCTATCGTATCCCCATTCATTAACATCTACCTTCTTAAGCAACACCCTTCAAACACATCTTTTTTCATTCATCAACAGTGTATCGTTTGGAACAACTTTTTCACCGCATTGATGCCAATGCAATTTTCTACAGGGAGTGTCCATAGTTCAATGCCAAAAATATATTTTCTACACTCAATATTTAGGCATAGACGTGTTGGTGAGTATTTATTGCCATTCATAAATATTAAATGGCATCCAACATATCCAAAATACATACATATATATATAAATTTTTTTCGAGTATATTGTGTGGCGGTCCGTTGTACTGTAAGCCCTTCACCTACAGTATATCTATAAATTCCTGATCTCACTAACGACACGCTACGTCTGGAGACTTAACCCCTTCATAAGAGATGTCTCCTGCAATTACCTCATCCCGCATTATTTCTATTCAGGTTTATTGTTCGCTTTTCATCAGCATTACCTTCATTCATGTTCCTACACAATACGTTTTTCTTATAAACAAAAGCTGAAGGCAAAAAATTTGTACAAAACAAGCTTGATATTACAATCAGGATCGTATGCGGAGGAGGGAGGATGTTTCCCGTTTTGTTTTGAGTCATTGAACATACAGAGATATTCGTACTCGAATATTAAAATTGCCTCAAAGACTTGGAAAATAATGATTGTTCTACTGTTGAAAATTCCATATTGTCTAATGGGATGGATACGTGATGAAATACGTACTCACGAATTATTCGAATGAAAAATTAAATTTTCAATCTACCCTAGATTAGCAAAGCTTCATAATTCCCTGTTAGCATTCCTTTTTCTATTGCGTCATGAGAGAAGTGACGAAAAATATCTCATCACATGAATCACGAATAATGAGTCGTACATAGGTATTTTAGTTAATAACAATTGTAACATCCAGCATTGTCATAGTTCACATAAACAAAACTAACATCATGCCGAGTGAATACCCCCCGTCTGAAATACATCCTATTTATACATTTTTTTCAAAAGTTAGAATAGGGATAGTGCTTCATGTAAACACCAAATCAATGACACCTTTTACATTTAATCAGTAAATAAGAATATAAGTTGAACATTGCGTCAAAATTTCGTCTAAAAACATCTCTCCCTATCTATTTCATCGTCATTATAAATTGTTGTTATGTACATATGAATTTTTCTTCATATTAAACAATATGTAAATTGTGTCCAGCAGTTGAACTAAGTATTGTGAACATGTGATGGATTTTAAGTACTATATCATATTTGACAATGAGTGAGTAGGCGAAAAACAGAATATGCACTCCTGTTATATTTTCTCCCACAATGAATTTGTACTCTTGTTCACTCTTCAAATTCAAACCCAATTTTGTTCGATCTATACGATACATGGCTTTCCATTTTGTTTTATTTATTTATGAAATGAAATGAACGTGTAAAGATAATGTATTGTGACGGCCATTCAGCTCTTCAGAATGTGATTGCAAATTCTTGTAATGTTGTTCAACTACCAGAATTGCAAGTTTTGAAGGGTTTTCGGATCAACGACCCTGTTGTTTTGTCATGGTTTCCTATTAAAAGTGCGTAGGTGTGTGCCCTTTAGTGTCGATGAGACCAAAAGATTGTCTGGAAAAAATGACCTTCAGCCAGTATAATCAAACGAGTCATTGTGACTAGATGAAGATTATGCTCTCCTGCTGTTAAAGTTTTTTTTTGTTTTTTTTTTCTTGCAAACGAAATGTAGTTCTCTTGTGTAAATATTTTCATCACTATAATTTGTGTTATTGTGATTGAGAATAATAATTTCGTTCTCACCGCACCAAGCTTCCGTCAAACGCGAGGTGGTGTGGTCATAAGTCTGTAATATTATTCATCATGCGATGTTACATTACCAAACATTTATCATTAAACTCCCTTTTCAAACGATTCACATGTTAAATAATAAGATGTCCCAACAGATGTTGTAAAGATATATACATATACGTGAACTTATTGTGTGTGTTCAGATCAGAGGCTGACGGGCCCTGTTATCACTTTGTTTTGTAATTGTCGGAAAGGCAAATCGGGATACCATGGGTTTTCCAGGGTTATTTAAGTCTTTTGAATATATTTTTCCATACATCACAGTATACTTCTCTCTAGAATGGCTTGATTATTTTTACTTCATTTTCTTCGTCGTCTCTTTACTTTGGTTTCAGTGAATTGGATAAAATAACATGGGGAGACACTATAAATTGACGCAACGTCGGAGAGAGTGAGGACAAATAGCTTAGACGTCAGCGTGACCAGGATACCATGTATGGAAGATATGAGAGATTATGCTCTGAGCATATACATGTATGCACAACACAAGAATCATGATGTTGTTGACAGTTCACAATATGACGTTGCTCTTCAGGGATGCATCTAATCGTCGTATCGGTGATTGTCCATTTTCAATTTCTCTTGAGACAGATAAATATTCGTTTGCCCCTATTTTCGTCTATATTCGCTTATTCGTGTGGTAGTAAGAACCAAGATTCAATCGTGTCAGTACATGAATGATATTGCCTAGGGACCCGGCAACTTGACAATAGTGGTCCAAACATATCGGGCTATCATAAATGAGAAGCAATTTCGTGGAACTGGGTGTAAGGAGTAGATGAACGAGGTGGAGTTGGTTGCCGAAAGAACCACAACATAAAGATTTTGAATTTCAATTAAGCATGACTTTATATTATTCTTGGGCGTGCTTTATTCACTTTATTTTCTTCCCCTCATTTTCCTTTTCCATTCGCGAGTAAATTGAATTTTGTGGCAGTTTGGCGGCAGCATTATCATAATAGCAGGCCGTATCCGTATCCTCTACTGTCTTCACATGATATAACAGTATCCATGGGAATTTAATTGCCATATGAACTCGAGAATGGCTAGTCTAAGTGTGAGTATAAAAGATGGATAAAGAGTCCAGATAAAAAGCCTTGCAAGTTTGTCACCAGACGTCTTGGAATATCTCCAAGAAAGCTGAGGACAATGGAGCAACTCCTCCGCGTCACAGGGAAATATGAATCCCGAGAAATCACTGTGGAAGGGGGTCAAAATCGTCGTGCGTGTATTCTATATATATATATATATGTATGTGGGTGTATGGGCGTGTGCGTGTGTGTGTGGGGGTGTGGGTGTGTGTGTGTATAAATTTCTTCTCTGTTTTTCTTCATGACTTTCATGTGAATAAAAAATCAAGCCACTGTGTCATTTTGATTTGTTAAGAGAACAAAAGAATGTTGGGGTAAAGTAACAGGGTAGCAGGGAAGCCCAACACGTCCATCTTTGCCAAGTACTGGAGACAGTGAACGGAAACAGAGGGGAGCATAGATAGGGCAAAACCACTTGAACCCGTAGCTTTATTGCTTTTTGCTTGAAATCATGTACAATTGATTTCACATATATATATAACACACATGATTGTCATTGAATCACATAATTATGACATGATACAGAAAATAATGAAGGTTCATTAGGTTCTGAATGAGCTAGGCGAAATTGTTCAGCCATTCTCTCTTCGATATATTCAAGCAAGTCGTGTTGTATGACAAACATACACAACGAACAATCAAAAGAATAGACTCTCGATGAAATAATTCAGCTCTGGCATTGATCATCTTCAGTTTAAGCGATATGACAAATTTCCGACCCGTACAAGTACTAATCATCACGTTAGGCGATGATATGATAACATTGGCTAAAATTTCAACGATGATGATTATTAGATGCTGATTACATATGACAGCAGTGAATACTTATGGCCGTCGAAGATCTACGTGAAGGGCAGAAGATAACGACGGAATACTCGTAGAAACATTATCCGGTGGCCAGGGCAATGAGGAGGTCAGCCGAGTTGTTATTTCCCTCCCCAATACAAAATTTCATACGACTTTGTTATTCCAAAATGGTGAGAGCATACAACACAACAATTCATTGAGGTTGTCGATCATTCATTTCTGAATAGCTGAGCACAACCCTGCATCAAAAAAAGGAAATATGAATAAATGAAATAGTGCTTGGAGGAATATTTCAAACTTTTCAATTGAAAACAGGAAAATAAAACGTGATTTAATTTTACCATCTAGTCTATCTTGTACGCGTGTTCTTTATTTATTTACGCTGCATAATCTTCATAACGCAATGCAAAATATTTTTTCCATTCTTCTTGCAACAAATCCAGCACAAAAACGTTCTTTGATGAATGTGTGGGAGGAGAGATGACACCGCTCCAACACCACCTTCCTTTGTTTTACCTCTAATCCATTTCAGTTCTCCCATCGTCATACTACCCTAATATTTCCGCAAGTGTTTCCTTTGTTCGTCGTATTATCATTATGCACTATTATTGAGCGGTTACACATGAGATGATACGTTTCAAATGAGCGCGACAACAGTAGTCGTCCGTGTTGTGTGCAATCGTGGAATTGATTATCATAGCGGAATTATCGGGCGGACTTATAAGTTTCGAGAAAAGAAACAAACGAATCACCTAGGCACAATTTTTCTAACCGTTTTCAATCAATCGGTCCCTACTGGAGATATCAGAGGAGCATGAGCTATACGGGAAAACCGAACTTTCCTATCGCTTTCACCATTCGCGGAAAAAAATAGATTATGTTGTTGGGTGAGGAGAAAGTAGGGGTCGGAGAAAGAGTAAGACAGACAGACAGACATACAGACAGACAGACATACAGACAGACAGACGGACGGACGGGCGGATGGACAGATGGACGAACAAACAGAAAGTCAGACAAACAGAGGGGGCAGAGAGTGAGTGAGAAAACGTGAACACCGTTTTACTTAGCCTTGGTTCAATTCGTTCGTCGGCCGAAACAAACATATATATATATATATATATATATATATGTATATATATGTGTGTGAAAACGCGAAAGAATAGGGAACAGGTTTAGCTGTGTCTACCCTTTCACGTTCACTGATCTCTCAACCATTAAACGGCGTGGAGAGTGATTATGAGGAGAGAACGGTGCACGAGTTCACGTATGGAACAATTAGATGTGATTGATTGAAGCTATGGAGAAAAGAGTTACTTGCTCAAGTGCTTCGAGCCACACATCGCAATCAAGTATACATGACAATGGAGAAGGTATTCTAATATTCGCGTAGGTTTCTTCAACACCGCCAAAATATAATTTCGTCACTCCCGCCCTCCCTCTCCCCCATGTCGCCATGTGCCTGCATTTTTTATCAGTATTTTGATAGAATTTGCAATACAAATCAGTACCTTGAGTGGTCGGAAACATCTGCTCATGAATTGATGTTGTTGTTGTTGTTGTTGTTGTTGTTGTTGTTCTGATGTGTCAGTGACCCGTGAGACAAGGTGTTACTCTTGAGAATATGATTGCTTACCTGCCACAACTCGTCATCAACATGAAAGATCGATGGCGTCATAACATGAGCATGGATCAAGCAATGAGAAATATGAGAAGGTCGTTATACTGGCTAAAAAAGTATGAATTATGTAGTAGCACCAAAAGTTCTGGAATAATCAGTAACAAGTCAAATTAGTACAGTTAAAAATTTTCCCCTCAACAATTGAATCGGTGTAGATTTATGTATTACCCTTTCTCAAGATGACGATGCATTGAAATTTTCACTAAAGTTCCATTGTAATGAAATATACATTGCAAATCCAATATCCCCAATGAATTTATAGAGTCAATATTTGTAATAGCTATCGGCAGTCTATTGGTTTGATCCCTGGAACCCCGGCCAACAGGAAGAACGAACAAGTGGTATCGAGTTCACATTGGTATTGGTAACGGTGATAGAGATTCTCGTATACCTATTACCTGGTGCTTTTCCAGTATCGTTCAATTCTCCTTCATTCTCCATATATAAAATCAAGAAAATCATAAGGCAAACGTCTCTCAAGAAGCTGTTATTGTTTGGAGAAAAATAGCACGTCGTTATCGAAATCAAACACAGTAGATAATTATATAGAAATAAAGTAAATTGTGCGGTATGCAAGTGTAATTTTGAAGAATAGACGCAATCATTCCACTCAACTAATAATACAAAAATCATAAATAAACATTGTGAGGCCTGGAGTTGTGGAGATTTGTACAAAAAATATAACTTGCTGGAAGTGAGGAATAATTTAATTCGACTCAGTAGATAAAGGGTTGAATAAAATATATTCACATATTCGGAATAGGAATACATTCAGTAGGAGAAGGTTATCGTCTCGTGCGATGACTTGACCTGCACCATCAGGAGCAACAAGTATAGGCCCCATGGTTACAATTCGACTTATGATTCTCTGATTCATCGTCTCGCTATTATGAAACTGTCGTTAACCACGGTTCTGAATTTTCGCTCACCCAAATGACGATGATTGCGAAAAGAAAAAAAAATAACTATATATGACGACGATGATGATGATGATGATGATGATAAATATATAGCCGTTGGTGAAGTTGTGATTGAAAATGAATGAAGTAAATACTGAGTAAGGAATGTGAACATATGTGAGTAAAGTGAATGCACACTATGTATGTGTAATAGTATTTTTTTTCCAGTTAATACGCAAAATCACCATAGGGCATATCCATATTGGTCTTATGCGTTGTGTTTCGTAGGGTTGAATTTGAAGGGTTTCCACGTCGAGATTCCACCCACGCTTTTTCATCAGGATAACATCATGAGAAGAAAGACGAGCATCCGGTGGATTCAGCAAACCCCAGTCAGCTTTTACTCAGTCTCCTTCACTGTCCCTTCCTTCTCTCATTTCATGATATTCCACAACCATTCTCATCTGAACTTCGGCCAATATAAACCAACTTTCACTGTCACTGTCTTTGTTGGACGAAATTGTAAGAAAGAATATTTATAAAATGGACGGTTAGAATGGAATCATCGGTGAGACCCGCGATCGGGTACTTTCTCGTACTAGGGCACCATATTCTCCAAGCATTAGCACTCTGGTTATATAATCGTTAACTTCATCCTAGTAGCTCGCTATTTTTAGAATCGATCACAAAAAAAAAAATCGATTCAATGAATGATGAATATAAACGAATTCATTGATACTAATTTATCGTTACATCGGCAATCACTTGACATTTGTTTTTAAATTCAATAAGTCCGCAAATTTCATCAAAGAATCCATGGGAAAATTCATCCCTCATAAGTGGTAAATGAGACGAATTCCTTTATCTTTTTTCCATCTAGTATAGAGTTATTGATGGAACATATTGACAATATGCGTTATTGACGCACGGCCAATGACTATTTCATTGAAAATAATAATAATGTGTTTCATCAAATGATATGCGTTATAATATGTTTGAATATTATTGATGAATAAATGAATTATTTAGAGGACTGAAATGTATATAAGTGCTTGGGTCGCCACATATCCGTATTCTCTCATAAAATTGGCAGGCTCTACATAAGGGCTCCAATGTCTCGAGCATCAAGGCCTTCTGCAACCTCATGGTCGCCTGGGCATTGTCATCCGTGATGTAATTAATATTCATAGATTCCATCATCTGAACACACAAAAATACGAATATTCACTATATAAATCGATCCAATTATTTTTCCTATATCCATTTTTAAATGCTGAGCTTCTTCCAATATTTTGTTATATTTTATTTTATTTCATACCCTGAGATTGAATAATTTTTACTTATCAATACACTTGATAATTCGTTCATCATCACCTTAAAAGCCTTATACCTACCTTATCCAAATACCTTATCGATGATTTGTATATGAATCATTTCGTCACCAGTAATCATCAAATAATGTAGCTACAGGCACTATCATCGTAAATGTAATGCAAAAGGCAATAGCATTTTTCGATAAATTGACACGACTGGTGCGAATAAGACAACTATAAATATATATAGTTGTAGAACTGTGATGTTGATGGTGTGCAATAGTGGAGCACTATAGAAAGTACCGCTTAAACTGTTGTTCAATACAGATTATTAGGATGCCAGGAATCTAGACACAATTATTATTGTTGGACAACATGAAATAGTGATAGGAAAACATAAATATTGCTATTATTTTTGTCTTTTATTTCTCCCACATCCATGTTCTTTAAAAATTTTTCAATTTCTCTCGAAATCAAAGACAGATATTACTGCAGATGATATATATGTATAAATGATGATGAACATTTTATTTTTGACAAGCCATTTGTTATCTTATCATGGGGTAAACAATTATCGTATGTCAAGGAGTATTATATTACTTGATTTTCACAACTGTTCAATTGGCAATTATCTCGTCAATACTAATTATACTATAATTTATACACATGTGAAAGGTGGATTTGATTTCATCTTACGAGCAATCAAGGAGAGTCAAGACGGATGTATCAGGAGTGAACGTTCGCAATCAAGTGTTATTGATTGTACTCTGCTACCACTCACCACAAATACATGAAAAGCTGTTTGGATATATGCATTTATATTTAATTTCGATATATATATAACGTAGAAAATAAAAAGACATGGGGGAGATGTGAATATATTTTGAATGACCGAGCGCGTATATGTTCTAAAATTCTCCAGACAATACAAGAGTAAACAACTGGAGCAGGAGGATATGGTGATGGTAGAGGTATAGTACAGCTCGTACCGAAATGGGGCGCGAAAATGGGGGTGGTACGTGAGGTCCACCCTCATCTACCGTGGGCGGAACGAATTGCAATTTATCAGCTTGATAATCTCACGGTAATGCAGTTTTTTTCTAAAAAAAGTAGGTATATACATAATATACTATGTTTTCTGCTACATTATTGCTATTGCTGATAATTTATCGATTACTTTGTATATTGTTATGCTGAAAGTAAAATAACTGCCCATAATAATGGTATGCATCTACACATCCGTCTGCATGGAAATAAGGCGGTGGATATGTCCATGAGCGTATATACATCATACAATCGTCCCACAATAACTATCAAATGTTTTCGTATTCTTCTTTGTGCTCAACGAACATAAATCATTATAAAAGAAATATATATTTCAATTGAACACGATGAGGCATGGATCATTCCATAGCTCAATATAATATATTCATATATCTTATATGTTCAATATATATTCAATATATCTCAAACGCCGTTGGTGCGTATAAAAACGAAAGTTGAAATAATTTGAATTTTGGAAAATGGAAAAGGTAGTGTTGAAAAATACATGAGGACATAAAGGAACAAGTTGAAAAAGGGTATAGCTCCTTCCATCGTTGCCGAAAATCGCAGATCGCGGTTCCGCACCGCCTCTCGTCGCGAGGGTTCCGCCCCGCGAGTTTGACGGCCTGCCCTCCGCGGGTGCCGCCCCCGCTGTTCGAACAGGAATACAGAAAATTTGAGTAGTCATATTCATACTGGGCTTCTCTTAAGCTACTCAAACACTTATCAATGCTTGTATCATTTCAACTTCATTTCGTCACTTATCACTCGTGCAGTTACTTGTGTGGTGTTTTTTTTTTTTTTTTTTTTTTTTTTTTTTTCATCTGAAATGTAATACACATAGCAACGCAAACTATCATCGTTTAATGCCGAATAATGATGGATCAGAGTATTATGTTAATTGATACAATGGCAAGGCTGTGCTATTGCTAGAAATCATTGTGAATTTATGAAATCTCATGTCTGGGTGATTGAATTAAAAAAGTAAATGAATCTTTTCGAATCTCATACTGAGTGTAATTGAAGATATTTCCATGTGATCGAACGGTACAACCAGTGGTGTTTCACATCAATCACAAACGACACAGCATATTCTTCTTCGAATTGCATTATACGTAATTCAGCTTAGATTGCTTAATATTTGACATATTGGTTGTTCAAATAGTTATATGGGCACAAGCGCCCATGATGAATATGAGTTGTTAAGATTTCCATGTATATGGCACAGCTCGTGAGCCTATAAATTCACAAATCATATACTGCGAGAATAATAAAGGAAGATAGAACGCGAACGGGCTGTGGAAATGCAACGATGCATTAATATTTGATGAATTGAGAGGGTGAATCGCGGATTGGGAAATATCGTAGGGCGTATTGAAGAGAGAATGAATTAAAAGCAAAGTGAATGATAGAGAGAGACTATACAGCGAAAATACCTATACAGTCGCACCCTTACTCGTCAAGGCATCTATCTTGGGGTTGGACAGAGGTGACGGAGGGCTGGAGCCGTGCCTCGATATCCTCGCTTCACGATTCACGTGTGGCCGAAAAGGGTGCGACCTCGTGGCCTCGGCCGGCCCTCGTGGAGACCGCGCCCACGCATTTTCAACAGGATTACAGAATACAACAAGAGTTCGTTGGCCTTGTAATTCTATATAATATTGTAGCACAGTAAAATACATAAAACGAGAAGCGAGTGAGGTCGTTGTATATACATGCAATTGACATGTATGAGGAGAGGGAATACGAATAAAATGGGCGAAAGGGAGAAATGGAACGAAAGCGATGAAGAAGGTGAAATGAAAGTGAAGTGAGAAGAAGTGTTGGGGAAAGACATGCTCCATCTCTCTTGGGAGATTCAAATGGCGTGATGGTAAAGAAACCCAGCTTAATTCCACTGTGACCGTATTATATGAGCAAGTATGAGCAAGTATATGCCGCCGCGCTGATGGAACGATCACACGCGATTTATGGACGATCAACTCGCTCTATAAAGGGGCGGAGAAATGTGTCGACTGTTTGGCGCCCACAGGCGGGCCGAGATGATCGTACGTTGGAATACTCGAAACAGGTTTTCGCATGCAATTACTCCACAATGTATTAAACATCTTATATACTATCCATATGAATTTGTTGATTGGTATCACGACATATAGAACAACACCAAATTGTATGTACGTATATTGAAAATGGACGATATATCGTCATTCACCATATATACATTATGATAATAGTTATTATTCATCATTCATCATTCATCATGGCGGTGCGTTTAGATCCCGCGGAATGAGAATTCACCCACGCATCTGGAACAGGACCACAGCATTCGTCAAAAGGTCACCATTATTTCCTATGGGACTTCAAAGGACTCCTACATCCCATTGTCTATGGATAATTGAACTGTATTCGTATATATTGTATTAGCCATTCAAATATACTTCAACATTAATATACGTGATGAAGAAGAGGTCCAAAAATGAATTTTTCATCTTGCAATAGGTTGGTTTTTTTATCTCATCAAAATTCCACTTCATCTTCAATTAATTTATAAATTAATTATTGGATTCATATTGTCCTATACAAGGCACGTGTTTATCAATATATACACGAAATGCAACACATAATAGTAATTTAGATATTTCTGGTATGTGAATGATCGGTGTGGGGGTGTTTTCATGCAGGCATACAACTCTTATTTTTGTTAGTCATTTTGTTGTCAAAACGAGATCCATCTGAAGTGAAAAATAAAAAAAAAAAAATTCTAAAAAAGATAACAAGAATGGGAATGATGAAGTGCAATATTGAGAATTTGTAAAAAATCTCTGATTGGAACAATGTGAGTGAGAAGGAGAGTATACATGCCATTGCGGTAACTACTGATATTTCTGCTCGCCTATTTTCCAGCGTGTGCGAGATATGAATCGTCATATCGCTCATATAATCCCCATCGTCCACTGTTTTCCAATGACAAGCCAGGATCAATTCTACAAGGATATCTATCAGTCACCACTCATATATATGGTATATCATTTATCGTATTCTCAATTCTATAATTGATCAAAAATCGAGCGCCATCCCACAATCCAAACAGTGGCCTGTCTCGAAATATTTGTTGATAAAATATATATTTTAAGCGATTGAAAGTAATCGGAATTAATAATATTGATAATGGTACAAAACTATTCATGAAGCACCTAAATATAATTTTTTTTACAAGTATTTATGTTAGAAGATAATTTCACCTCCTCTAGCTAGGATATGTGACTCTGATTCTTCGAGTTTCCCGCCTTGGTACCTCTGTTCATGGTTTATTCTCCTGATATGTCGATGTAACGGAGTTGTTTACACTGCGCATGTAATATCGTAGGTTCAATTTTTATTTATTTATATACTCGATAAAAAATATATATTATTGAAATTTGATGTAGATATAAGTTGTACATATAAATGCACTATCATCGCACGATAGTAATGCTTCACGTAACCAATAATTTGTTGATATAGGTTTTCTCATAATATTATAACAGCAAAAAAAAAACAATAAAAAAAACTACCATAAGAATATGATGATAAGGTAGATGATGATGAATACCATGGGAAATAACCAAGCATCTATAGTGCCAACAATATACATGTTTAGACATAAATTACAATAATTATGAAGAAATATCAGGGAATAATGCGAAACTAGGAGAGTCTGAAAATCAACCCAATCATTTGTTGAGTTTATAAAACTCGAAACAATTTTACTGAGTACGTTGTTTGTAATATAAATAGATGAGATGTGTGCTCGACCATCAATGACAATTAATAATGATATTATCTAAATAATTTACGACAGATATACAGGTGACGTTGGTATATAAAGATAATTGTACGAAACGACCCCAAAGTGAATGCAAGTTTAAATGAGGAAAGTAAGAAATCAGAGAACAGTAAGAGGAGGCCGTGGCCGTATATGACACTCGAAATTTATTATTTTGTGAAAAGCCTTCAACTCAATGACATTACGTATATTTTAGCTATATTATCCCAAGCTTCAATTACAATTTATCACCGTACAAAAACTATTCCCAACAATTATCTATAATAACTATGTCTCTTTTCCTCTCTTAAATCAATTGAAAATATTCAGTTGGATGGCGAAAAAATGAAAAGTGATATACTCGTGTTAGCAGACTATTCTCATATCGAAGCTCTATTAACCGGTAAAAGCTACGACACGCAGTTGAGGTCATTGCTTTTATGAATGATTTGATTATATTCGTGCAAAATTAATATCAACATGAAGATATGTTTCAAGCGATTAACCCCGATGCTTTTAGTGATCTCCAATGCACCTTTCCAATGTATGTCTAAATGCAATCCAATAGAGTGTAACATTAGCAAAACGCACTATTCCATCTTGCTGTTCCTAGGCAATGCAAGAGAATAAAACTGACGATTCATTCGCACTGACGTACTCATGGTTGTGGGTTGATCAAACAAAAGTTACAACGACGTTGATTCTTTCCGCTCCATCGAATTCTAAATGCGGAGAGTTAGTCATCAGGAATGCAGAGGTTCAGCAGAGGATTCCAGGATATCCATAGTGAGGAGACAAACATAGTCGTGGCAGGCAAGTTTCGCGCCATATAAGCATGCGGTTGAATTCCAGCGTTTAGATCCTGCTTCCCTGACTCTTGTCACCGTTCTTCTTATTAATATGCTAATTTATCTCATTCTATCAATATGATTACCTACAAATGAGCATTCCCATTTTCAATTTGATCTCACAGCTATTATGAATAAACTGTATTATAGAAATTCAATAGCATTGTGATATTGTGGCCTAGTGTAATCCGATACACCCATAACCAGGAAGTCATAAAAACTGAGACGTAAATTCATCCTGTGGGAATGCCAAACGGCGAACATTTATATTATTACTATTATGAAATTACTATTCTGCTGAAATTTAAATGCAAAGTTGGTCGCTCTTTCGATTGGTTCAAAACAGTTATTGAACTGCTTTATATTTATATAGATCAAGTCGAGACGATCCTGCAACTCTTGTACATCACTTCAATCACTGAGAATTTTTTATAATAGGTGGAAAAAACGAAATTACAATTGATCTCAAGACATCAACTCATGAGTGCCTAATCGACCGCCCTTCGTTAATCTTACGGAGGGTGTGAAAATTTGCCACTCCAATAAGTTTGAAAGAAATTCCAGCGTCCTATCGAACAGGAGAGTATGATGATTCAAGTTATTCGTGTAATTTTCCAGCAATAAACTCCAAGCACATTATTCGATTTTGCGTTCAGCTACAGACAACTCAATGAAACCAGCTTTTTTCCGTTTTTATCAATAAAATTGATTAACAAAACTTGACTACAAAGTCGTAATTTTATTCCAAGTTTAAAAAATATACCATCTGGAGGATGTGAAGGCACAAATGGGGTTACTACAAAGCACGGTATAAGGAGATACTTTGAAGCATCACGACAATATAAAATATTCAGTTATTTTGAGACAAAATTGATAAAAATTACTTATAATATTTCAAATATAATAATACGTGGATATTATATGACAGAAAGAAAGAGATATGGAGAAGAGTAGAGGCCGTGGTTTGTTCACTTGATCTTCATGATTTTGAATATCCGTATAAAATTTATATATCGTTGCGTATGAAAATCATTCATACATTTATGGACAATTTAGCACTCGTAGAACTTTGAATGATCCAAATGATATAAAAAGTTCGTATTACGACAACAAATATTTTCGGAAATGAATTTCTATGTACTATCGAGAAAATATTTTTGGCGAATAATGTTATCTCATTCCAATTTCTTTTTTTTTTCTTGACGTACAATTATATTGGGGAATAATTGAACGATTGAATGTGAAATATTAACTGTACACTTTGTAATTTCAAAGTTTGAAAAAGAATCCGATAGTTTACTGGCGCGCATGTTGTGTTGTGCAGTGTGCGCACGACAAACACAAATTTCATATTGGTTAACACTTATTAAAATCACCATTATCCGTAAACCTCAGTTTACAAATAAATTATAGCTTCAACATGATAAAAAAAGTAAACGAAAATGTTGTTACAATCGATAATTTAGCTTGGGCCATTAATTTGGAATGTTCACCATCAGTTTGCACAAATAGTGTTGGAGAAATGTGAGGTTATGATTATATTGTTGGGAAACACAATATCAAATGTCTGTAGGGAAATATATCAATGATATTTGTTATTTCGTAGTGTGAACCGAGGAATCAGCAGTTATGTGTGGGATGAAATTTCATCGAAAATATATTCAGCCAATGATGTAATTGAATCGCGGAAAAATATATTGTTGCACTATCTGCGGAATCATGTGTCAATAACATCGATACAATCTATGATGAATATGAAGCGCCTGGAGAGAGAACGAAAAATAGTAGCTTCGCATATTCGGTTTAAGCACTCAGAGTGCATGAAAATTGATACATCGCTCCGAGAAAAAGGTCCTCCCAATCGACAATTGATGATAACTTTCTAATAATAATTACAATTTTACAAGATTCACAAATATAACATATTGATTAATTGATTGATAATTCCATGTAGGTCTGAAGCTTATTCAAATACAATCACAGAAGAAAATCTTAGACTTGAAGAGAAATGCGCTGGAATTAAAGTGCGAAGAAACAAAAGCAGGTATGATTGATTTCAAAGAAATGTTTTTGGTATGCCAAACACTACTCCCATCGTTTAGGTCAGATATTGATGAAACAATTATGCAAGAAAGTCTTGCTTTTGCTGGTGCTATTTCTTCGAGAGCTGATAAACGAGAAGCATTGAAACAATTATCAGAAAACTTTGGCTCAGCCGCGATCGCTGAGTTATGGAGTAGGATTTTGAATAAACGTGTTTGTGATACAGAGAAACTTGTAAATCATGGGTTTCAATATAACTCACTGAAAGCACCAAAGCAAAAGCATGGGCAACGTCTCAACATTGGCATCGCCAAAGCCTGTGGACAACACATCATGAGTACCACTGCTAAAATGGTGCATCTGAGAAAGGGGGATATGGAACGTACACGAGGAATCAATTATTTGGAAAAAATAGAGGCATTCAATTTCAATGACAGACATGAAGATATTCAGGATTGGTTGACGGTCACAGTTGAAGTGGCTCAATTACAGGAAAACCATAGGATAATGCAATCTGAGATTGGCATGACGAAAAGTATGACAGAATTTACGGATGATTTGCGCACACGACATTTACAATTAGCATCCGAAATTCATGAAATTAATGTGAACATGGTGAATATTGATTATCTAGTATATATATACCTTACGATCTAATGCTCAAAAAACTATTAATATTTCAGGAAGAATGCTCAAATAAAATCCAACAAGCTTTGCTAAAGTTCGAACCTACGGGTCAATCCTTCACGATATTAAAGAATCATTTAACAACTGCTATCAATATGATAGCTAGATTGAATTATCAATCCAATGTTGAGTGGCAAGGGGGTAATTTTAGCCCAGAGATCGAAATATTTCAAGAAAATTTGAATATCGACGCTTTGAATAAAGTTCTACTCAGCGGTAAAATTGGTGCTTACAGGTTTGGAAAATATATCATGAAATTTTGATCTCATGAAAGAAGAAATTGCAACAATCTTTTCTCATTGTATTTTCCTCCCATTTTTGCAGACATGCGTCAACTTGTATAAGCAATGCCTCCATTAATACACTTCCAACTGCTTCGTCATTTCCTGTTTATGAAACCCCACTCTTCCATCTAATATGCTGCTTTGAAAATCTCATTGCTCATAACGTACTGAGACGTCAGAAAGATGATCCAGCTATTGCACAACATTTAGAAAACAATACAAGGGCTAGATGTGCAGCTTCTATACGACAAAATGATACGTTAGATTTACTTCATGACACCAATGCTGCTTGTGATAAATCTCGAAGAGAAATTGAAATTTTCGATTCCGTCTATAATTCATGGGTATATCAATTTGCAAATGAATGCATGACTTTTGATGCAAATAATGTTCATGGAGCAACATACGATGAGTGGATGCAACGTTATGCTACCTTGGTTTACATGGTTCAACGCAACAAATGAATATTTAGTACATTTTCAATCTTTCCATCAATAATTTATTATACTATCATCCGAAATTATATTATTTTTATATCAATATCATGTATGTCTATATTTGCGCGACCATAAAGTGCTGTAGCAATTACTAAATTACAAACTGATATTTATATATATGTATAGACTCCCATTTTTGTTTTTATATATAAAATCATGCACTCAGTACATCAATTGAAATAGGTATATGTGAATGATAAGTTTTGATTCACATCTAATTGATTTATTCCATCAATCAGTATCATTATTGTACTTAGTTATTACAGTGTTTAGTCGCAATCGCACGTTGCATTGACGAATGCTTTTATTGTATCGACTTCCATGTTTTCTCCTGGAATGCTATTCAATAAAAAATACATTGAAATTTGGTACGATAATGCCGAAACGTGCGCTCAATATACCTCCACCGAAGAAAAAAGTTAAATTACATCATAAATTTACCGCTCATGAAATTACGATGTCTACACGCAAAACTGTAGAAAGCCCCAGTGCCTTTAACCTAAAAAGTGTGGACGGCAACATGCTTGATGCACGCGAAAACGGAACTAATCTCATGATGAAAAAATTGGCAAGTGATGTAGAAGTGCAGTATTTGAATACGCCCGTGAAGTCAGAGAATGATAAAAAGGAATATCGGTAATGTATTATCGTCACACCATACAGAAAAAAACCACATCAATCTGAATTATTTTCATATATATAACCTAGAGTAATCAAGCTACCGAATGGATTGACTGCACTTCTCATTGCCGACATTCATGGCGACCACTGCAAGAATAAGGACGGCGAACAAGCTGGTCACAGTGGTAAAATTATTTGAAACTATCTCTATTATTTTGTGTATTCAAATTGATCGCTTCTATTTTGTTCAATTTCGGTAGCTTTGTCGACAAGTAAGATCGTGATTGGTGATGAATCGAATTCTGATAGATATTCTGCCATTGCTGCTGAAAATGACAATGAGGTCGAAGAAGATGATGAGAATGATATTGATGATGATGATAATGATGACGATGATGATGATGAAGATGAAGATGAAGATGAAGATGACGATGAAGATGATGATGAAGATGAAGATAATGGTACTGATAATGAAAATGAAAATGATGCGAGAGTATGCACATCGAAGATATCTAAAAAGGAAGAGAAAATGGTAGGAAGGACATGTCCTGTGAATGAACTTTATATGATTTCCGATTTCGAAAAATGTTATTTGTTCCCTAGGCAGCGTGTGGACTATGCGTTGGCGTTGGGAGTTTCAGTGATCCGCCTGAAATACCTGGTCTAGCCCATTTTTTAGAACATATGGTATTCATGGGTTCCAGTAAATATCCAAAGGAAAATGACTTTGACTCATTCATAAAAAAACGCGGTGGCTCTGATAATGCATCTACTGAGTGCGAACAGACAACATTTTATTTTGAAATAGATGAGAAATATTTACTTGCAGCCCTCGATCGTTTCGCTCAATTTTTTGTTTCTCCACTGATGCTTCGGGATGCAATTACTCGTGAACGGGAAGCAGTTGAGAGTGGTAAGTAAACATTGCATGAAAATACCATCTGTTTCATTTCTCTATTTCGCGAATTCATAATAAGGTAATATTTCCAAAGAATTTCAGATGGCTTTGCCTTCCGATTTATATCGAAAAGAACAACTTTTCTGCAGCTTAGCCCAGCCGGAACACCCAGCAACTAAATTCACATGGGGTAATCTTGTAACATTACGGGACAATGTAACTGATGATAAGTTATACAAAGATCTTCACGAATTTCGTGAACGTCATTATAGCGCGCACCGAATGACATTGACCATTCAGGCGCGATTGTCATTGGACACATTAGAGAATTATGTAAAAGAATGTTTTGCTGCCATACCAAACAATATGTTGCCACCAGATGATTTCACAAAATTTATTGGAGCGCAGTCTTTTGACACACCAGATTTTCGGAGAATATACAAATTAAAACCGATAAAAGATGTATGTCAAATAGAACTCACATGGGCGATGCCATCCCTTTACCACCTGTATCGTGCTAAACCGCATCAATATGTGTCATGGATTATTGGTCATGAAGGGAAAGGATCGCTGATAAGTTATTTACGGGAAAAAATGTGGGGGCTTGATATTTTCAGTGGGAATGGCGAGAGTGGCTTCGAGCATAGTTCTATGTATGCACTCTTCAGTTTATCAATAATACTCACTGATGATGGTCACACACATCTGAAAGAAGTCTTAGATGCAGTATTCTCTTATATCAATATGATGCGGAATCTTGGACCTCAACGACGAATATACGACGAGATTCATATGATTGAAGAGACGAATTTTAAATATATCGATGAAGTTCCTCCATCAGATTATGTGGAGGATCTCTGCGAAAGTATGCATTTCTACCCTCCAACTGACTATATCACTGGTAGTAGTCTTTATTTCGAATACGATCCCGAATCTATTACGGCATGCATGAATATGCTCAGACCTGATAATGTTAATATTATAATATTTGATAAAAAATTCGACGACACGGCGTTTGAAAAAGTTGAGCCATGGTTCAAAACAAAGTACACAGACATAGAAATTTCAAATAGTTGGATAGAGTCTTGGAAAACTGTCGAGCCCTTTCCCGAATTTCATTTACCAGAACGAAACGTTTTTGTAACGTCAGATTTTAGCTTGATTCCAATGGAATCCGCCGATTACCCTACTAAAATTTACCACGATTCCTTGTCAGAAATTTGGTATAAATCTGATGATAAGTTCCGTATGCCTGAGTGTTACATGTATTACTATCTTATGTCACCATTAGTCAGAGCATCGCCTGCCGGGTAAATAATTATTTCGTTATGATATTTTTCGATTTGTAAATTTTCTAAAATAAAAAATTTGTATACCCTGCTAGGACGGCAATGCTCGATATCATGGTAGCAGGATTGAAATTGTTATTGGTAGAAGAATTATATCCAGCAACTGCCGCAGAGCTGAATCATAGTATTGATGCGAGCACCGAAGGTATGATGGTGAAAGTATCTGGATTCAATCAAAAACTCCCATTGCTGCTCGAAACAATCAGCAATTACCTCGCAAAATGTCCAGAGCTCTTCACAGAAGCATTGTTTCAATTGGTTAAAACGCAACAACTAAAAAATTATTATAATTCATTCTTGAAACCGTCAAAATTGAGCAAGTAAGTCAAGTTATTGTATCAAGTATAATTATTTATTAATTGAAATATTTGATCTAGGGATGTACGAATGGCTATCATAATGCTTACCCACTGGACTGCAATGGACAAGCATGCTGCGTGTATTCATATTACATTTGAACAATTCAAAAACTTCACTAAAGAGTTTACTAAGCACGTTTATATCTCATGCCTGGTGCAGGGAAACATAGCACGCATTGATGCAATCAGGCATGGAAGAAAATTCTTTCATACTTTGCAATGTGAAACGATACGAACGAATACTTTGCCGGAATTACGAGTCATGGAATTGCCGTTGGGGTCACGATACTGCCGTGTAAAAAATTTCAATAGTACTGATACCAATTCAGTGGTGACAAACTATTACCAATCAAGGTTATCCTCAATCAAGGACACGGCGATCATCGAAATTTTAATGGTAAGTCCGCATTAGCATTAATTATACAGTGATAAAATATCTGTTTCAATTATCAAAATTCAGATGATCATGGAAGAGCCTCTATTCAATCAGTTGCGAACTCAAGAACAACTCGGCTATGATGTATCATGTATCATGCGCTATACATATGGCGTGAGCGGATATTCAATAACAGTATGCACACAGGCAGATAAATTCAGTGTTGAACACGTTGACAATCGAATCGAAGAATTTTTGAAAACTTTCAGCGAAACCTTGCGAAATATGCCACAGATTGAATTTGAGAGTGTCAAGGAGGGTCTTATAAAAATGAAACAATGTGCTGACATTCATCTAAAAGAAGAGGTTTCGAAGCATTGGGCGGAAATAGTATCAAAAGAATATATGTTTGATCGATTAATGAAAGAAGTGGAAGAAATAGAATTGACAACGCTTGAACAACTTCGTGATTGGATGGATCAACATACTACGAGTGGTAGCAATTTTCGAAAGCTATCGGTTCAAGTTGTTGGTGGTGATAGCAATGCAGTCGATGTGCAGCAAATCTCAAACAAAGGTTAGTGCATTCATTCTTCATAGTTCATTTTTCATAACTATTTCATTCAATTGATAAATAACTCAATTTATTCATTACATGATGCAGAACGCCGAATGATACATCGTAGTGCCAGTCTTGAATATGATTTTCTCTATTTGAATTCCTCATCAACGCAAAAGGACACAGTATCAAATGATTACTTCATAACGGACATCAGTAAATACAAGCGTGAGCTGTACGCGTTTCCAGTTCATTATACCACTTCATAATAGCCTTGATGGTGTTGTGAAATAGACTGGTGTGAGCGATCAATCTAGGTTTCGTTACCTCTTTATTATTCATCCCGTTAGAATCCATTTGAATTCACGCAATCCTACAAAATTTCGGAAATCGAAATTATTATTCAAACAGTTGTTCATATAGCTGCATCTATATGGACATATTACTATTTTCTACGAAACAAAACTTCCACATAACCTAAGTACATTATAGAAACCATTGCCGAAGAATTGATTATCTCTGTATTAAACATTTCAACTTGTAAACAATGCGTTGATTATCATTAAAAAAGTATAGATTCGATTAAGTGGGCATTGTGATCGATCGTGTAATTACATGACAAGCTTATTCTATTCCATTCTGCGTTAATAATGAAAAATTGGATAAATAATAATTAGTTAATCACGATTGAATGAATCAGTACGTACCGTGTATTTCTGGTAATTGCATAATACTCACACTCACTCTTTTCTCCGACATCAAACAAATAATCAGGCGGAGATTTTTTTTTTTTTCATGCCTCCATCCGTAAAAGACACTACATTCATGAAACCCAGGTGCATGTTCATCCACGAAAACATCGGTTCGTATTTATTCAATAACCTGTTTATCACTGCATACATCGCATCATGTGTTGTGATTGTTCCTTTATTTCTAACAGTACATCAGTATGAATATCCAATGTTAAGTTCGCAGGCAAGAATATATTAGCACATATAGTAGAATTCAGTTTGAAATGGTTTTTTTCTCATGTTCCTGAAAATAAAATTTATTCAGCAGCTGGATCTGAACTTTTCACATACTTTGTTGGCTCTATGTTGAAGAAACAAAATAACAATTCATCTAATCAACAAAAATATGAATATATAATAAATGAATCAACCAAGAAAATTGCGGATATCCGAACATTGATTTAGCGGTGAGTTGGCATATTGACGAACGATTGAAAATTACGAACAATGTGATATGCCAATTATTTTACTTCTCTTTTCATTCTATTGTATTTAGAAATACTCAACATTGAGTTACATGGCTCTTTTTTCCACCTATGATGTTATACAACATAATAATTTGGGATCTAGTTCACAGATAACTGAACTACAGTATGTAATGGATTACTTTTTCATGATACTCGAGTCCATGAATAAGGTGTGTGGGTCCTTGAACACTACGCATAGAATGAATAGACTTGATGTCATTCAACATCAAAATCCTCTTCTGTTTTGTTTCCATTATAATAATTATTATTATTTTGATCATTATAACTATTGTAATTTTTTCGTGATTTCAAACCATCTTAATGAGGCATAGACCATTGTAGTCGGGTTCTTTCTGCATGTGAAGCTATTTTCTGCAATGCTCCGCATTTACTCATTTTACACAGTTTCATTTTTAACCATTATCCACTTGAACAGGGTTATTGAATAATTTAATATAGAATCGCTTCTGAATATACTAATCGAATTCATCTACTGGAATTTCCCATTCGCATTATTTCCTAAAACCATATTGTTTGTCAAGGAAATGCAAATACAATAGAGACCGAAATATATTCTCGGCTGATTAAATATTTCTTCCTGTTTGTGTGGCGATATTAGAGTGCAATGTCAATATATTATTAAGTTTGTAATATTTCTAACTTTCAGTTTCAAAGACTTGAATTTCACGTTCACTTTTACTCTGATCAGCGTTATTGTAATAACATCAGTTCGATTTATTATTATCAATCAGACAGTTTGAGATACCAGGTCAATATTGGTTTATATTGTTTGTTTTGTTATTCATCAGAATTACGCAAGGAATATCTTGACAATACTTTTAGTAGAATGACTACATGGTCAAATTCGTCCCCAAAGTATTATGATACACAATCTATAGACTTTTTTTTTTTATGTATTTGCCTTTTTTTATCCGGTTTCTTATGTTAATCTGAGAAATACATGCGGTGAATGGACGATTAAATAAGTCAGATTATTATTTTTCATTCATTATTTCTCAAGCAATATGTTTTCTCCCGTATGTATAATCCACTCAACATTCCGTGCACCACTAATTTTGTTTCGTATAAAGATTTCTCAATGTTTCAATGCATTTTATGCAGTAATAAATCTACAAAAATATAACATATTTCCATCTCTCGACATTCCACGTTTCGTCATTCTTCACTAAACGGCATCGTTTCGATTCTTTTTTCTCATCTGCTCTCCGCCCAAATTATATTTCTTCGATAATCGAACTTGCATATCCGCACAATTTTTTTCATTTTTACACTATCCCAAAACATGTCGTTTGTCTAATTTCGCTAACATCTCGCTCAGACATTCTCAGATTCAAGTGATTTTCATGAATTTTCAAATCTGATATAATACTACTTACATCCTCCATTTTTTTCTCACTCATTCGCGAGAACTAATAAATTATTTACACTCATTGTTTGATATTCAATCATACACTCGTACTTATAATTGTATGTTAACATTCCTATCAAATTATCTGTAATTTGACACGAAATGTAATTATAAATCCGATGAGTACTCTCGTCTTGTTACGAGTTTGGGCCTGAACACAATATATCATAAATAATATATTCACAGTTCGCTTATGTAGTTATTCAATTATTTTTCCTACTTTTCATTAGCCTCTCTACGTTAGCAGGCACCACAGTTCGATCGCACTGGACATGCACACCGAAATATCACTGTTCGGCAATATACGACGATAGACACTTTTTGAACAGATCACCGCGTGTTCATACAAAGACACATGAATGAATTTCGGCGTCAGGCACAAACATAAGATCTCATATGTATAAATATATATTTTACCTATATGAAAAGCATCAGTCTCTTTCCGCCAATAATACTGCCAAGGTATCTCATGTTCAATTAATTAAACCGAGACAAAAGACACCATGAACATGAACAGCGGGCGTTTCATATAATACCGGAAAATATACATATGTATCATCGTGGTAAAAAAAATAATCACGTTCCTTAATAATTACATATTTATAACAGTTTTCCGATATTCCCCATTCATAATCAGTCAAGTAATTAACATGGTCACGAGTTGTCTACATTATGACGAGATACTTCTGTTCTCTGTTGCTTCTTTTGCTATGTTTTCCCATCATATGATAACGTTCATGCGGTTAGTTTTTTTCATATACTATGTATATATTTGGCAGTGAGATTATCGTACATTAATAATGGTGATATCTAATTCATATATTAAGCATGTCTCCTGTTTTACTCGCAATTTTTGCAAGGATCATTGGGAAACTTACTGAAGTTCGTATTTATTCTGCTGGGACACAGCACAATAATGTTATTTTTACGGATTAGCATTAGATGCATGTAAAACAACAGTGCACACAATTTTTATTAGAAATCACTCGAGTTTGCCATTCGGAAACGGGCCAATATTCTGAAAATGTACTTTTCATTTAGACGTTATTCATATACTTATACTTTTCGACGCCAAACAATTTAAATAATATATACCATTAACGAACATAACTTCGATTAATGGTCAAATGTATTAACTCTATACTAGATTCACTGGCATTACATTCCGGAACAATTCATGATAATAAATTGGGCACTAAACCGAAATTTTTCAGTGTCAAAAATTTTGTTATCAAATCTTCTACAATGTAATATTCAATGTAGACAAGAATTCATGAATCGAATATCTGATCAACAACTATATCTCTCGGTGTATTCGTATAATTTCAATTCGGTGTATTCGTATATTTCGAAACCTCATCATTCGTTGTCATATCTGAAATAATATTATTTCAAAAAATTTAATTTTCATTGATTGTCTGTGATAAATTAACTGCCGTATCATCTTGATTTTTCTCCATAGCTTTGCCTATGCCTTGTAGAGATCCTTCAGGTTGCGAATTCAATCCAGATACAATTTCGCCCGCGACATTGATATCCTTCACCAACAGCTTGCTAAGAAATGGAATGCGAGGACAACAGAATGAAAAAGAGAATACACTTACATACTTTTTAACTGTAAATTGAACACTCACGAGAAACTATCAGCGTTACATTCTTCTACCAAGTTTTCTTGATCTCCCACATCATTCTTATTCTCATTTTCCAGTTGTTTTTTCACTGCTCCTTTCTTCTTGCTCGTTGCCTGCATATCAAACACTTTTTCATAAAAATATTCATAATAACCGTCATGAAAAACAGTGTCCATATATATATTTACCTTCATCTGAATTTTTTTCCCACGAGTAGCAATTGAATTGTAATTATTTCCACGTGGTTGAAACATTCGTCCATTGGAACGCGGAAATGGCGCCTATAATAATAGACAATAAAAGCTTAGATAAAACATCCACTTTGAATCAATATTCGAAGAGAAAGAACTAATGGATAAACGAACGGTTGACCCAAAAAATTCCAATACTTTCCTACCTGAAGGGGAATGCGTCCCCGCAAAGAACTTTGTATTGGTTGCGATAATCTTCCAGGCTGTCCATAATTGGCACCCCATTGACCTACAACAACTCCCGCAATTTCTAACTGTCCCCCACGTGATGGTACAGGTCGTCGGATGAGTTCACGCAAAGGAATGGTACCACCGCGATGGATACGGCCACGACACGGAGTTTCATTAATTGTGCACCCAACAGAGAGACCATTTGGTGCTGATGTCAACGGCCTGAATCCTTTAATCAGTCAATTTTTATGTAATTATCATGGAAAATTCATTAATGCGTGCCATTGTACGTGGGGTATAACTCTTCATATGTCCTTCGTATTCAAGGCATTTGAAATCAGCCAGTATTGAACATGTCAATTGAATAAAATATTTGTTGATTACCTGGTACCATTGGTTGTTGAGGAGGTCGTGCAAAATTAGGGGTTAAACCCTCTAATATAGCCTTTCGCATTCTTTCAACTTTGACAACCCGGTCGATATGTCCCCCGCAAAGTTCAAGAAGATTTTTTGCAACTGCTGCACGTGCTAATGTATGGTGAAACAATTTACCATCAAAATATAACCATGGACAACACATTAGCCATGGAATCGGTGCGCCGCAAGCGTCATTGGCTAAAAGGGCGGTCTCTACGCCAGCCATGAATAAAGTGGCGAGCTGGACGCCACGGAATGTCACGAGTGGTAGCTGCATACAAAAATTTTCAACATGTTCTTCATTTGTAATCCTTTTCATAAAATTTGATTCAAGTAAGCTATATTAATTGACGTTTCATGAAAAATACCTGAAGGTCTTGAAGATATTGAGCATTCATCAGATCTGGAGAAAATGCTTGAACAATGAATGCATCCAATTCCTGGCGCCGAAGTATTTTACTTTTCTCAGAGATTGACATGATATATCTGTTGTTTTGTTTTATGAACAAAAACAAAAAGATAGTAAATATTTGAAATTAGTACTTATCGATTGGTAAAATTACACCTGATATATAAAATATGGGACATTTGATATTAAGGTGATACCTCAAAACACATGCCATAACAAGAAGATGCTGCGGCACATATGATACATTCAACATCAATGACGTATCTGACTTCATGCACGTCAAAAATCCCCGCAGTCGACGACGTTTATCTTCGATACTTGTACTAGAATCAGAGAAATTTATTTGAAGGAATAAAGAAAGTCTCAATCATGGATCATTATGCATTCATCGTTGATTTGAATAGTGCTCCAAACACATACAAAATTTGATTCATCATAGTTACAAAGATCCGCGGACCATTTCAATCAATGCAATGTTGCCGCGTAAAAAATCACATGGTGGAGTTAATCATTCTACATGTAGTATGTGATTATAATGATTCATTAGAATGTTTACCCAAACCATAAACGCTGAATTGTGGGTACGCCCCATCCAATTTGTTCTGCTTTGACATATTCAGGTGTCTGAAATGGATTCTCCTTCGACCATACCCATTCTTTAATTATGATGTCAGGTACTTCGACACGCACAGCATCTGAGAATATTGCAATCGACACAAATGTGAGTTGTATTTGATCCCATATAATGGATAATAAAAAAATTCAGTCAGTCACCTCCCCTCTCTCTTATCTTAGTTGCCATAAATATTTGATGATGAAGATTGAACAAAATAGCATAGACCATTTGGCGAACAGGTCGATAAATAAAATGGATGGAAGGAAATTCTCGGTGATTTTCATCTTCGAGGAGTACGGGTAATTTTATTTCCCCACCAATGAGTATTTGATATATATATGGTGACATGAGGCCTTTCTGATGTCGCTCTGAGGCAGTCCGCATCACTTCGGGCACTGTTGTTGGGATACTATTCGGTTTTTCGATTGGTCTCGTAGATTCGGTTATTAGATGTAATGGTGATGTGACAGAAGAACTGCTACTTGAGCTTGACGAACTGATTAGAAGATTGTGACTACCATTTACAGTGTGACCGTTTCTTTGTTCCACCTCTGATTTGATATTTTCACTGTCACCATGTGACGGAGCACCAGGTGGTTCAATAACTATTTGTGGAGCAACTTTGGCATTAGCGGTCGCTTGATTATATGCATCCAAGCTCTCTCGCTCGCTCTCAGCAGTTTCGGAAGCGAAACGAGATGTTTCAATATTGCAGTCCTCATCACTTGTTGCGATTGTTGTCATCTCATTGCAAGAGTGTTGGGGCGTAATAGGTTTTTTTATCCCTTGCCTTTGAACCCCAACCGGTTTCACCGTTTTATAATGTAAGAAACCGTTTTTCGTGCCATTTATATAGTACTGGACAGATTGGCGTAACTTTGGGCATCTTGAATCAGATAATGAGCCAAACACTTTGCATGCTAATACATCCCACTCAGTAGAAGGGAGATCTTTCACGAAAGCTGCAATTATTCTTATAGTCTGATCAATATTAGTTTTGTTCGGCGCGGTAATATTGACATTTTGTTTCTTATAAAAATCTTCTAGATCGTTCTCTGTTAGAATATAATTGCCGAGTAATGCAGCTAATATGCACAATCGCTCAGGAGGTATTCCCAATGATTTCATTACCTCTGGCATAATATATTCTTTTGTATCGAGAGAACCCTTATATGTCAACTTTAATTGTTCGGAGGAAAAATATCTTGGCGGATCAAACACTGCGTATTCTGCATCATCAGCAATCAATCCGTGGAAATTATTTTCTCGACAATATGCGATTACTTCCTGATGATGATCATCCATACTGCAAATCTGATGAAAGTGACATGAATAAATGAATGAATATACGGAAAAATTTATCATGATATAATTGAAAGGGATAGATACCATGGAAACTTTTAAGTGACGTAAAGCCATACGTAAACTCGTTCGCAAACATACAGGAGGTGTCCACCATATTTTTGGTGGTGGTGTACCTTTAGTAGTTATATGCTTCAAAACCTGTCGTAAATCAAGAAGTTAAATAAAGTGCATTCATGTTTCAATATATATTGCCATTTTTTTCTTATATTCTGTAGAAATAGCCGTTATAGTTAAATAGAGTCATGCATACATTATTAACTTTGATGCGCATTTGTAGCTGTTGCTGAATCCATTCTGATCGTCTCGAAGCTTCATTGCAACCATTGAAAAATACAACTAATTCCACGCCCGACATCTCTGTAGCTTGTGTCAAGACAGCGAGAAATTGAACCATGCGATTCCATTGTCCACCACATGCCCAATCTGATAATATAAGGTGAGCAAAGGTTAGATCTATATATTTCAATTTCCAAAGAATATTGTTGAAATAACTACGCACCCGAAAAATACCCGCCATAGAGTCGATCGAAACAGCATTCACCATCCAGAACAAGCCGTAACATTGCCGACGATAGCGATGAATGAGCTTTATTTGTACGATTTCGCTGTCTCTGAATTATATGCCGTGCAATTTTCAATAAATCGACGGGCACTGCACCGCCTGGTACACAATTACTATCTAAAAACGTCTGAAAATCTTGAACACCCATTTTTTATATCGTGTTATTGTTCCTCGGTAAAGACGTCTGGTTATTATTTCTGTGAATATTACAGGTTAACACCATCAATTCTTGCGCTCAATATGATTGAGACAGACTCAGCTGAGTGTTACAGTTACAATTATACTTTGAGATAATTATTTTCTGTCGTGGCCTTACAAATCACAACTTTCATCGATGCAATTTTTACTTTACATAACTTGCACTATATTTTTCATCTGATACCTGGGAAAAAAACAGAAACAAAACAAGAAAACATCAAACTCAAAATAATTGATGAAAGATATTGCAACAGTAATTCCACATTTAATTTGATTCTCGCAGCGGAAAAATCTGAAATCATCCGAATTGCGAAGCAATATATTCATTTTTCATCAATTTTGCATTAAATTCAGACAGAAGGAATATACGCCATTGATTATGTTTACGTGTATAGAGCTCAAAATGAATAATGGTTCCTCCAAATACATCATTACTGATAGTTTGAGAGAAATATGACATTTATACAATGTTGTCATGTATTATAGTGTGAATAATGGGGTATCAACAAGTCGAATGAAATTAAAGAATTTAAGGTTTGATTAGTATGAAATGTGATAAAGATATGGTGATCGATTGAGTATGATGAGTTTTATAAACCGGCATGGCGAAGTTTGGGGAGCAGGAAGAAAAACGGTGAAAGTGTTGAAGCAAGATGAGCAACAGTTTTGCAATAAATTTGACAACAAACAAACAACGAACCACTGTTTAATAACTGCAATGTGACCGTATCGTTTAATTTCACCTATAAATATCAAATATCAAATGTATCGTCTATACTCACATCAAATCCAAATAAATCATCGTGATTTGTGACTCCAATACAGGCGAAACAGAACATCACACGTTCTTTAATTGTGCCTGATGGACACAAAAGTTTGTGATGTCGCTAGAGTTGAGTTGCTTTCACCGCTCTTTATTTGTCTATGCCCTCACAGTTATATATATATATATATATATATATATGGGTGGTGTGTATGAATTTTATAATTGCTGCAACAGTCGGCATCAACGACAATACATCATCAAATACGTAAATACATGAATACATAAGTAAATAAATAAATAAATAAATAAATAAATAAATAAATAAATATGTGTGTATATGAAGTGAGAGGGGAGAGGTGATTATTAAAACGAGAAATAAAATGTATTTGGCGTTACGGGTATAATACACACAGTGATTCACAGTATCAAAACACCAATGGTGTTAGCCGCGTTTTCTCGTTTTTTCTCATTTTCTCGTTCTCTCGTATTCAAATAAAACAATAGATGGCGCAACTGTGAATTCTGGCGACATATTCCAATATACCTATAGATGTACATGTAAATATACAGATAAATGAATGTTTTGAAATGGTAAAAACAAATGGCTATATGGAATTATTCGGCGGCATACAACAACTACTACTCTACTAATAGATCTACTATTGTACTGTACACAGGTATATGATGTTGTATTGTGTGCTATTGTATAGATAGTTTGTTGGAGTTGCAGGCAGCGCCTACAGACTACGACTACCTGTGCCCTGGTGATACCTCAAATCTGGTGTATGCCAGTATATTTATTTCATATACAGCGTCTATACCGCTTTATAGATCCACAATAATCAACTGGGAATAAACAAAATCGAATTGTTTTGATAAATTTATAGCTGTTTTCATTGGATCGTTCCATCACTCCAGGTCTCATTACTTTGATCCAACTGCTGTACGATTTTTCCCAAATTTTCATCCTTTTACTATTTCAAATTTGTACAGAACAACAACTTTTGATGCAATATTTATTAATATCCTTACATACGGACATACGCAGAAAGAATGCATAACAATGCATAAAAGATTTATAATCAATACATAGTACAATATCATGAATTTATCCAAAATATCTTATGAAACAGATTCAATACATACGTTTGATGTATCACAAGAAACGTGAAAATGTTGAAAATATCGGCCCTAAATGAAGAGTCAAGTGAGGAGAGTGATGAAGAGAACGTACCTACGATCACCAACGAAGCCCAGGTTACTTTCTATCATTTATTTATTTTGAATCGTGCTTTAATTTGTCTACAATGTTAACCTGCTCACACCAAATTCTACATGCAATTTGCTATAAATCTATTTAGCAAATCATTACTATTGAACTTACCGAAAATGACTGTTCATTCGATTTTAATGCTTCGTTGATCATTGAATAAGCTTCTATTTTTCAGGAACAAATCGCATTGACTGCATATAATAAGGCACTAGAACTGCTAAATGATGATAAAATTGAAGATGCGCTCAGAATATTTCACGATTTGTTGGAGACAGAACTACTTACTCAGGTTGATAAACCAGATTTACCAGATGGACGGACACGACCAATGTTATCTTTAAAATACTGTTGTTTTAAGAATATTGGCGCAATTTATGCACGACTCGATCAATATGAAGAAGCTATCGATAATTACTGGGCGGCTTCAAATCTTGATGACACAGATGTGACACTGTGGTGCAGGATGGGTATCCTGGCGTTGAAAACAGCAAGTCTTGAATTTGCTTGTTCGGCTTTCAAGCAAGGGCTCAAGTGTAATCCAAATCATTGGCCTTGTTTAGATAATATCATCACCGCTATGTACGCTGTACCAGATTATATGAATTGTTTGCTCTATATATCGATGGCATTGGAGAGAGATCCAACTTACATAAAAGGCCTGGCATTCAGAGAAGATATTTACAATAAAGTCCCGTATCTTGAAGAAAGTTATAAGATGTATAATGTTGACTGGGCACTTGATCCACCGTTGGATACGAAATTCGACAGAACCATTGGTAAAGAATTAATTGCTGAAGCGACAAAAATTGCAGGAAAATGGATAGATCGGTGTAAATCTGATTTTGAATTGAGACCTTTGCCCGATTTAACACTCCAAAAACCAATAAAAAATTGCACATGGTTGGAATTGGGTGAGAGTTTAATACATATGCATAGATACATCAGTGAAAAAAACTTCAATTTCATTAGTAAAATTAAAATTGATCTTCAAAAATCGGATGATGTAACAATTGATATCAATCATGATATCAATCATGAAAAAATCAATAATGAAAATGTTGAAGAAAGAGGAGAGCATCACGAAGAGATGAATGTTGATGTTAGCTCTGAATTCGAATGTATAGTTGATAGTGAGATGGAGATAACGAGCGGACAGACACTTCCAATCGAAAATTTACATGATCAAGAAGTTCCAGAAATAAAATTCGAGCATGAAACGGAAGCTGAACTGAATGATGATGAAATATCGAATTCCAGTAATGTCCAGTTAATGAAAAATACATATACATCAAAGTTGGAATCATCTGAAATTGGACAATTAGAGAATGACGGTGAAGATAAAGTGGAAGAAGTGGTGGACTTTCGGAGCAATACAATTCTCGAAAACGAAATTGATAATGAAAAATTGCCAGTGGAAAATTTGATCAAAATAAATGCAGATGAAAAAACGATAAAAGGGCATAATGAAGTTGTCCACAATTTTGATGCTGATATGAATGGAAAAAAAAATGAAGAGTTGATAGAGAATATCGATGAGAAGACATGCAAATCTGATGAAAAGTTCAATGAACACGCAGAAAGTAAAGGGGAACAACAGAAAGTGAAAAAAAGACGTAGAAGTTCGTTATGTTTTTTACAGCAGTGGGCTTGGAGCAGTAGCAGTATGAGACGATCAGCTAGGGTGCGAGGCTCGAATAGAAGAGAAGCTGAGAGAGAAGATGTTCAGCTTGAAGAAACAATACGGAGAATATTCCCACCATCTCTATTGCCAGATACGGCTAAATTGACGAAGGATGATCCACTTAAAGGAATGGATGATTCTATGGATACCATGGATTTATACCAATTATTCACGAGTCGAGATAAAACCATTAATAATGATGAAAGTAAAAGTTCGGATTGTTCCAAATCACCATGTTCAGATGTTCGTGAAATTGTTCAATACTTTGGAACAGAATTTGAAACAAATGATGTTCTCGAGTTTATGAATCAACATAGTATAAAGAGTAATATGATGATAATTATTGCAAAATTCACAGAATTCTTAGCGATGAAGTGGAATTATAAATGGCCGGAAGAATTGAAAGCTGTTTATCTTCAGGCATATTTATTCACACGAGAACACATTCCCCATTCTTCACCTTATGGTGAAATCTTGGATGAAGAAATGATACTGAAGTATGATGCCGAAATGACTTTATTGTTCAATGAACTTCACACTGATCACTGGTTAGACGATAAGCCCGATATTTTACCATCTGCCACTATCGATACGTTAGCAACTGGAATCCCTTCTGAAGAATTGGGCTATATCATTTTTGCTAGTGTTCGTGATGATTTAATAAATGAAGACAATCTTATATTCTTACTGAGGGTATTATGGGTCAAAGCCAACATCTTTTTATGCCAGGGAGACAGTGAGGTTACACTAAATACTCTGGAGCTACTGCTCCATCATATGGAAAAGTTGAAGGATCATTTTCCAGATATTTCAGTCACATTACCTAATTGTAAGTATAATTCAAGCTTCAGGATATCAACTGTGAGGAAACGACTTATTTCTATTGAAAGAGGATTGAAACTAGGTGAAGTCCAGAAACTTTATGACGAACAAAAGTATACTGAACTATCGCTAGTCCTTCAAGACACATTCAAATTTTCCAAGCAACGTAGTGAAGTGTTCACTAATGTTAAATTAAACGTTGATCGTGTAAAACAATTATCAATGTTGCTGGATTGTTTATGGAAATTGGAACGCTACGAGGACTGTTACGTGTGGTCAGAAGCTTGTCTCGCTGAGACGTGGCAGTGTTATTTGAATTCAACCGATGAGTTGAATCAGAAAAAATGGTCAATAAGTGTTGTTAATTCATTAGAAAAATTGGAAATGTGTATTGATATGATTGGTACATCGATTGTTCGGTATTTAACTGATTCGAAAGCATCAAGATTCGTTCAAACATTGGTACAAATTGTGTGCCATCAGCTAGATGTGGCAGATACAACGGTAGAAATGCCACTTGAAACAGTCACACCATGGATTATGTTGCATCACATTCTGCAATATGAGGATGATAAAGAACGTGCAAAACCAAGAAACGCGCAAAAGTCAAAGGCATCAGATATTCAAGACTCAAATTCAGATGACGAAGATAAAGATATTCCTGCTCCTATTATGATTCTCTTTACCGGCCACACTTTTTTGGGACGTCATTCTTGGTGTTGCATTAATGAAGCTAAACTCTTGTATTTCATCATTAAAACTGTTGTACCGAGGATGTGTGGGGCACGATACATCGTGTTACGTGAAAAAATCAGTAAACATCTGGAACAAATTTTTTGGTGTCTTTATGGACATCCTAATCGTACTAACAAAACGAAACCAAAACATCTGGAGGATCACGGCGTTCCGCAGCTTCCATTAACATGGGATATTGCGCAATTACTGTTTGAATTTTATAAACCTGACGTTTTACCGGAGTTCGATACGCCCAGAGCAATGTCAATAAGCGCCGATACAAAAATTCTATTCAAAAAAATCAGTTCACTTGTGCCGCGTGACCATGATCCAAGTGGAATGATTGATGGAATCACCTCATATATTGTAGGCGATATTGAAAAAATGCCAACTGTCAAAAAACCATTGCCGTATCAAGTGGATGCCCTTTACTATCTTCTAGGTGATTATTCTTTTAAAAATAATAATTGGTTATCAGCAACCAAGTATTACTCAATGGATATTTGTCTTCATTTGAATGCATTCAATTCGTGGGTGGCACTGGCAATGTCTGAGAGCACGCTCATTGGTACATCATTGAATAATTGCAAGCCATTATCAGATATAAAGAAACTATTGTCACAAGCAAAAGTTGCACAATGCTGCTACCAACGTGCAGTTGAATTGAGGCCTGGTCATAGTGTTATATGGATTGAATATGGTAATTTCGTTTACATGATCCATTCATTCTGTTCGCGATTACTCAAACAGGAATCAGACACATTGAGCATGGAGAAGTTTGCTATTCTTGAAACGAGAAAGGAAAAGACGTTGGAAATTGCTGAGAACTGTTTTATCTCAGCTAATCGAATCTACATGGCGAACATCGACGACGCACCACAGATGCAAGATGAGAGATGGTTATACCACTACATGTTAGCCAAAATTGCCGAAAAGAAGAATGATGATCCGCCCGTTTTCCTCCAACATTATGCCACAGCCAGTGAACTACTGCATAAAAATAATGCGCATTATCCAAAACGTATCAGTCATAAGAGTCCGTATTACTTATCGATCGAAGCATTAGAAGTTCATTACAGGATACACGCAAGTATTCTGAAATATCTGGAGCAGCATGAGGGTAAACCATTGAAAAAATCTTTGGGTTTAATATTTCTGAAGCATCTTCTAGATTGTGCCAATGGTCCATTTATGCAATATCAATCCAAATTGCACAAAAATAAACGCAAAGAAGATGCAATAATTGCTGATGGTACGATTTTCAGCAAAAAATCGAATGGAAATCTACCTATTGAAAATATAGCCAAGAGTAAAACACTCGCAGATAAGCGACTCAATGGCATTGACGAAACTTTGAATGAAAAATGTAGTGATCTGAGCAAAACCAGAGTGGAGAATAAAAAACGTATACGTGAAATTGTGCCGGGTGAATCATCAAAAAGAATGAAAATTGAAAGTGTTTCGCACTTACAATTGATGCATGATGTTGTTGGCATTATGGATGATTTGATAACGAATGTATGTGACATTGTAACGCAAAAAAATCAGCGAGAGGCGTCATCACTATCGATTGATGAAATTATGGTAATTTCAAGCGATGAGAGTGATGGTGCAAGATCACAAAAGATTCATGGTGGCACTGGCGAGGATGGAAGAACAGTAGAACAGCCAATGGAAGATTTTGGGAATGATATTAAAGATGGAAATCCACAAAATATTATAGATGCTCTGATGAAACGTACAATAGAAATGAGTGAAGCACTTCCTTCATCTCAAGATACCGAAGATGATGCAAAATCCGATGGAAAGTGGTTACAGAATGATCAATTCCATGGTATTGGTTATATTCATCAGAATAAAGAGAGAGACTGCAAGGACAAAATCGTGGAGAGGAAGAAAACACAAGTGAATACAGTGAAAAATGAGGCGACAATGAGCAGACGGGGTTCACAAGAAAGTACAACAACAACATTGACAACAACAACAACAACAGAGACGAATAATTCCAGTTTCAGCAGTAGTGATGAGTCCAGTACCAGTGACGATAGTTCTGACAGTGACAGCTCGAGCGCCGAGAGCGACAGTGAATCGTGCGATAGTGATATTGAGAAGAAGAAGAATAACGTAGATATTGTAGAGAAAGGTAAAAGAGTCAAATAATTCCTATGAGGCATGAAATTGAACATTATATCTTATTATTTTTATTTGTAGAAGAATACTTCGCGGATGCTGAAGTCTCTAAATTAATATCATATTGTCTTGCTGGATTAGAACAATGTGTTTTGCGATTTCCTGAGCACTACAAGTCTATTTATCGCTTATGTCATTTCTATTTCAATAACAAATTGGCAAAAGATAACGACTGGTGTAGAGATCTTCTGCTGGGTACATATCGATGTCAATATTACGCAGGACAATCTTTTCAAGGACTTTTCGCTGATCGAAAAAACGCCAACTTCTTCAATGTAAGTTTGAAAATTTTAATAAATCAATACCCATATACTTGTAGATTTTTCGAAACAATATAAAACTTTCATTGTGTTTACTGATTGACAAGCAATTTTCAATCTTGTTCATGAACGTTTGTCGATCTCTGTTTGCATACAAATCATGTAGCAGTCAATATGGCATATGTAACTCGTCAATTTCATGTTATTGACAAAACACAACTTATCCTGAATTTCCATAAAAAACATAGTTTTATGAAACAATATGATTAAAAAAAATGAAATATCATATCTACGATATATATGAAATTTCATTGTCGTATTCGAAAGATAAAGCAGGTCTGACCGGAAAGTGGTATAAAACACAAAGAATTCTCTAAACATTCAGTCTCAGAGATCCATCGAATGTTAGCAGCACGTTTTTGTTGCCCACTACTCGAATCTGCCATTCTAATACACGCTGACTGATGGTAATATGTATCCATTATTCAATTTTTCCGCAGTTTTACAAAAATTATAATGCGATCTGTAACACAATTAAAGAGGAAAATGGCTTGAAGTAAAAAATCGCTTAAATATAATACACACATAAATGTATATATCAATATATATGTTTCAATTAGGGTGTATGGCGTATTCCAAATGATGAGATTGATCGACCCGGTAGCTTTGCCTCACACATGTCAAGATGCGTAACTTTATTAATGCAAATCCTGAAAGAGACTGATGACAGTCGAATGCTGATGGAACTATGTGTCCAACTAAGAAAAACACCTGATGCAGACAAGTGCGTTTATGATCTCTATTAAATATAATAAAATTCCGTTAGCAAGCATTATGATTATGATATATTTCAGAAAATACGTGAGGGACTCAGAACGAGAGCAATTGTCGCGGCAGGCTCTGACCCTTTGTTTACAGTCGCTGCGAACACGCGTTCAATCAATAGGACCACCAAATGCTGTGGATAATGCTTCGCTATTCAGAACTGATCCACGTACCCGTATTTTATTGGATGTTTATAAAATATATCAACAAGTACAGAGAAACTTTCAAGGAAAAGAAGTGCAAGCATTCGCGACACTACTTGTCGACACATACAAAGCATATATGGATATCAAAACTTCGGAAGGAAATCTATTAGAAGCAGCGATGCGTTGTTGCCAACAGCAAAACCTTGCAAATAAGATCGCAGCATCTCAGTCGAATCACAGTCAAAATGTTCAACCACCTCTTACTATGACTTCAGCTCCTGCAGCATCTGTGACTCAGAGTCAACCCTCAACAACATCGTCACAAACTACGTTGTATCGTAAAACGTATAAAAATCCTGGAACCGGTCGCCCACGAGGCCGGCCACCAAATGTAAATAAATATTTGCAAAATTTGCAGCAAAGTGGTAATGTAATGAATCAGCTAAATACGAAACGCAGATTTGGAAATTACATGGGCGCTCCGAGTACGCAGTCATTGATGAATCCTTTCTTTATAAATTCTTTGGTGGACCAAAATATGATTTCTGCAATGTTGGCAACAGGATTAAGTGGTAATATGATGGATTCATTATCAACTGTCAATTATCTTAATCAAATGGGTAGTTATCAGGACATTCTTCGTCAATACCAAAATAACTTGACGTCAATAAACAATCTCTCTGTGTATCCACCGAACATCTCCACAAGTTTGTCGAATGTTAACAGTGCACCAGCCGTAAGTGCGACAAATATGGGAGTAAGTGGCATTTCGTCATCTAGTCTAAACAATATTGGGAGTATGGGAAATCTTGGTAACTTGACGGTCCAACAATTGATCAATCTTAACAGCTCCACCACATCAACTCCAACTTCGAGCTCTTCTATGTTGTATCACCAACCACCATCAAAAATGATCCCTACAGCAAATCCGACGGCGAAGGATTTATCTCACAGTGTTTCAATCACCCCAGTAGGCTCACATCAGAAATCGAAATCATCGAAGCATGGGCAATCATCAACCATTTCCGATTCCTTATCTACGCATATTCCAAACCCAATGCCATCTCCGCAACAATTAAATCAAATTGTTCATTCATCATCACCCCAGGTTTCACTATTAAAACCGTCGATAATTCAACAATCAAATATCACCACGCAAATACAAAAATCCACGCCACAAATTCGACTTTCGAAAAATCTGAATGAACTTCAACCGATGCATAGTTCATCGCTCCCGTTATCACCTCTCAAGAGTGGCAGTTCAGCGAATATGATGAACCTTTCAGCGAATATTACTCACTCAAATATGCAGGCTTCTGGTTTAAATAACCAGCAAGTATCTATGGCCATACCAACTCGCAGCGGAACATCATTGCAGCATAAATTACAACAGAAAAAACAAGCTCAGCACATGACATCACCGAAAATTCCGACCCAACATTCAATGAAAAAACATAGATCAACACTGAAACAATCGCTGACATCTACTTCAAATAATTTACAAAATGTGATGAATTTAAGTGGAGCCATATCAATGGCAAGCAATACTCCCTTCATTCCGTCGGAGTTGAGCGGTTTGTCCGTAAGCGCCATCAATCAACCGATCAATGCTATGATTTCACAAGTGAAGCATTCGAGCTTCAGAAAGAATGTCAATAAATCAAAACCACCGTCCACAGAGAGGCCAATATCAATTAAAAATTCATTGTCACAACCAAGCCCTGCTGAAACTATGGATATGCTCACACAACTTCAACAACATACCCACTTAGAAATTATCCCTCAATCGAAAAGTCATCCGAAGCCAGGTACAGATTACTCGAAAAATGTGCCGCTCTCATTGAGCGTTACGTCACAGAAATCTATGGATAGTGTACGTCCCACGTGTCCAGATGCAATGAGAACGTTCGAAGTTCCTTGGCCAAAAACTAATAGTTCACCGAAAAAAGGTGATAAACATGCGAAAGATAGTGTAGAAATAATAACACTGGACGATTAATCATGATGGGGAATAAGTTAATTTTCATGAACTCAACTAAATGCAATTATATCATCATGTTTGCTTTATATTTCATATTTAGAATAATGATTAAAACAATATTGGTATTTCCGATAAAAACGAATAGCACAGTTTGTAATAAAGGAAGTAGAATAATATTTGCCGTGACAAATATGAATCAATTGATTTTGTATGAGAGCATTTGGCTCCCTGTCACATCCAAACCACGAACAGCGAATACGGAGCCAGCGAGAGGTTGCTGTTCCAGTTGTTCCACTGAGAGACCTTCTCTCGCTGAAGTCACGTACATGGTATTGAGCTGCGGGCCACCAAAACATACGCTGGTAGTTTTAGTCACTGGCAAATTGACTGTACGAAGTAATTTACCAGATTTTGGTTCGACCTCTATTATCTATAGCGAAAAAATATCGATAAATCATAATTGTCGTGGGAGAATATTCATGACTAAGCTATGTATTTTTATGACTCACCCGCCCGCCGTCATAAACAGCTATCCAAAGATTGCCGACTCTGTCAATCGTCATGCCATCAGGTACACCCGAAATATTGTTCTTCTGAAAGTCGAATACTATCCGTTTGTCCGCTGTAAAATGTACCGTAGCCATAATAATTTCTAGTTCTAAAATAATAATTGTGATAAGTATAGACGTCATTATCAACTGCTTGAACTTACAGATATCTCCCGTGACATCATTGTAACTGTAAGACGTAATTTCTCTGGTAGGAGAATCAATATAGTAAAATGTATCGTTATTGTGGCTCCAAGTAAGACCATTGCTGATGGATACTGGTGCTAATATTTTCGTTGGTGTGCCATCATAGCTAAATCTATATAAAGCGCCTTCATTGGTTGTAGCAATACCGTTCTTCTCTCCCATCGTTCCTGCCCAAAATCTACCTCTAGGATCAACTTTGCCATCATTAAATCTTGTATCACTCCGGTCAATATCGACGGTTGCGAGCATTCTGGTAGTTGGATCCAAATTATTGATTTTGGAATCCCACAATAATTCAATTAGTTTTGTACCACTCCCGGCGATAAAGATATTCGATTTTCCGACAACAGGAACTGCAACGCCTATTGGTCCTGTTGCTGCAACAAATACCAGATTATTTTCGTTCATATTCAATTCAATTCAGAATGTGGATGAAACTGTCCGACCACTTTATTTACATAGATGAGCGTGAGTGAGGAGTTTTGTTTCAGGATGGTAACAGTAAATATTCTGCTCCGGAATATCGACAAAGTAGAGAACATTTCTTTCGCTATCCCAATGTGGACCTTCAGACAGTCTGAACGGCCCGGCAATCTTTTCGATAGATATTTCTCCAAAACTCCTGGGAAAAAATTTTGTATCCGTGATAATATGAAATTATATGTATAACATGGAGAAATAATTAGATCCGACATGGATTAATATGCACATATGAATATGAAATCGAATGAAAACGATGACTATGATTCAATCAATGGATAATTATTGTGAAGTGCTGTTACATAATTTCCTGATTGTTAGAGATGTAATGAGTGCGCGTTATCAATTGATACTAATTAAGTTCTATCATGTAAGAACTTAACGATACGCGATCTGCAACACAACTGACTGATAATACTTGCAACGAGACTAATCTTTAGAATTCAGACGTTGCAAGAGACGAATAGCCAGATGGACGGTCACTGAGAGTTTTATATTATTGCAAGATATTTAATCAAATATATTTTGTCAGTTTTCACCATATTACGAATGAGCTGAGTGTAATATAAGTATATATATGTACGTCTCCGAAATTGTGAAATAAAACAGCAGACTCACATTATTCATCATAAATTCAGAGAAAATAATAATATTGCATTTGTTAATACAGTATTGAGCATAATCACCGTCCAACAACGAATCCAATTGTGAGATAAATGAGCAACAAAGCAATTTGATAATCCATCCTCTGACAACTGATGATACGTAAGAGAGATATATATTATTGGTTATGCAGAAATCGTTTATTAAGAAGAAAAGTTTTGAGTTGAGGTGACCGAACTAAACTGGTTGAAGCTGATCGATGATCGTGCGGAGTAAGTAACTTCTAGTTGAGTGAATTGTACAAGGAATGAAACTTCTTTATATATTATCTCCGTCTACAATACAAATGTAGGTGCGCTTTCAACAAAAGTGTTTTGCAATCCTTGAACTGTCCAACTATGGAACAATATTGATTTTATTCCATTTCATACAGCCAATTTATTATTAGCAAATACATATGCATTTTAGCGAATGTGTCAGTTTGAAATAAGAATAATTGCTCGAGTTGGTAATTATTCTCAGCAATTTCGAATCGCAATATCCATTCGACTCGCGTGAATATTTCCATGCGATGATCGTGTAAAACATATGATAGCGATTCGTTCAATCACGTTCAATATTCATATGATTGATAATTTTCCCGATAATCAAGCAAATAATTACAACATACTTTCACACCATTAACAGTAAATGTGCCGTATTTTGTCGTATACAGAATAGTTATAATAATCTCATCAACAATTTCCATGACAACTTTGACTTCTTACTGCTGTTTAAAACTCATAACATAATAAATGTTGATGAAGTAAATTCAAAAATATGTAAAAAGCACACCTCCCAAAAATTGAATATATTGTTGCGCGCGCATGTGGTTAGAAGAGGATGATGGTTCGATGCGGATTGATGTGGATTTATATGCATAATCCCATCTCTCTCTATTTACTTTGTGTCCAGCAAAACCATCTATATATATGTATGTATGTATGTATGTATGTGTGTGTGTATGTATCCATGCATGCAGGTATGAATAAAAGCGAGCGCCCTCTCACGGAATAACGGAATATGTGAGAGAAAAATATGGCGTGCCGGTGAGTTCGTCAGCCAACATCATCAAGTCACGTGACCACATCGTATTGATACGTGTCTTGGAAGTGAGCCACGATTCGTCGTTTGCATTCACCAGCAGAGCATTTTCAAGCTACTTCTACTATATACTCACCATTAGTCACATCATCTATAGCGGTTGCTTGTGGTTCTTTGACGTTTTCTTCGGCAAAAATTGGCAAAAACCCCGAGTATTTCACAGTGTCGACAAACAAGGACAATAATACGGATTCACCATGGGCAGTAAGTAGTATACGGAGTATTGTAATTCCAACAATATATGTTTTAATTCATGATATTGTTATTGATGATTCGTATGAGAATAAGTTTCGTGGTTATCCAGATGCTACTTCCTTGAGAAATTCACATCTAGCATATTGCACACGTTGATGATGATGATGATGATGATGATGATGATGATGATGATGATAATGATGAATTAAATTTTATTTTACTCGCAGTTAAATTTCTGGAGGTGATAAAGCCGTTTTGCAGTATCCTACCAGAAATAGCTAAACCACAGAGGAAGGTGAGGATGCACATAGCTATTTTTGGAATCTTGAATTATCACAAATGTGTATTCATACTTATCTTAATAAAACCTTTTTTCAGATCCAATTTAGAGAGAAAGTACTATGGACTGCTATTACGTTATTCATTTTCCTCGTATGTTGCCAGGTAAATTTGTTACTTCCAGATGTTTACTTCAAGCATAAGTAAGAAAACTTCACGTTTAAATTCTACTTTATTTTCCCAGATTCCTCTTTTCGGCATTATGTCTTCAGATAGTGCTGATCCTTTCTATTGGATACGTGTCATTCTAGCTTCAAACAGAGGTACTCTAATGGAACTAGGTATTTCTCCTATTGTCACTTCGGGTTTAATTATGCAATTGCTGGCTGGAGCAAAAATAATTGAAGTTGGTGATACGCCGAAAGACAGAGCACTTTTCAACGGTGCCCAAAAGTGTAAGCATAATAAATCGAACACTAAATTCAAATTGGATTTATTCATCCCAAATTCTATTGGAAACAGAAGAGAATGAAGTTAACATTTTTATTTTTCGTTGCAGTGTTTGGTATGGTTATCACTGTTGGTCAAGCTATCGTTTATGTTATGACTGGGATGTACGGCGATCCAGCTGAAATTGGAGCTGGCGTTTGTTTGTTGATTATCATTCAACTGTTTGTTGCTGGTTTGATTGTGTTGTTGTTGGATGAGCTACTGCAAAAAGGGTACGGTCTCGGTAGTGGTATTTCATTATTCATCGCCACAAACATCTGTGAAACGATTGTCTGGAAGGCATTCTCACCCGCTACTGTCAACACTGGTCGTGGCACAGAATTCGAGGGTGCTGTGATTGCTTTGTTCCATTTATTGGCAACACGACAGGATAAAGTTCGTGGTTTACGAGAGGCATTTTATCGTCAGAATTTACCAAATTTGATGAACTTGCTTGCAACTATCTTGGTATTCGCTATAGTCATATACTTCCAGGTAATACTTTTTATTATAATTTAACGCAGATCACGTGTCATTGATGTGAATAATTCAATATATGAACATCAATTTCATTGCAGGGCTTCCGAGTTGATTTGCCCATCAAATCGACCAGATATCGAGGACAATACAGCAGCTATCCAATTAAACTATTTTATACAAGCAATATTCCAATTATCCTTCAATCTGCATTAGTTTCGAATCTCTATGTTATTTCGCAAATGTTAGCAGTCAAGTTCCAAGGAAATTTGATCGTCAACCTTTTGGGTGTTTGGTCTGATGTTGGTGGTGGCGGCCCAGCTAGATCTTATCCTGTTGGTGGTCTCTGTTATTATTTATCCCCGCCAGAGTCTGTTGGGCATATTGTTCAAGATCCCGTTCATGCTTTTCTTTACATACTCTTCATGTTGGGCTCTTGTGCATTCTTCTCTAAGACGTGGATCGAAGTATCGGGAAGTTCGGCCAAGGATGTACGTTTGTGATTAATTAATTTTCATTTTCAAAACAAGAATGAATAACAATCATAACTCGATGAATCTCATATACTTTCTATCGTAGGTGGCGAAACAGTTGAAAGAGCAACAAATGGTGATGAGAGGACATCGTGACAATTCAATGATTCACGAATTGAATCGTTACATTCCTACTGCTGCAGCGTTTGGCGGCCTTTGTATCGGCGCTCTCTCAGTTCTTGCTGACTTCCTTGGTGCAATAGGTTCGGGTACTGGTATCCTGCTTGCCGTAACAATTATATATCAATATTTTGAGATATTTGTGAAGGAACAAAGTGAAATGGGTGGCATGAGCACATTACTATTTTAAATTCAATCATATATAGACATGAAAAATGGAGAGCGTTTGGTGTTTTTTTTTCCTCAAGAACTGCATAAAGAAAATTTATGATCCCTCAACAAGAATGAATGATAACGAACTTCTACTCTCCAGTTATTGAAAACAGCTGTATTTTATAAAGGGGTGAAATTACCGTCCGGTTATTTACTTATATCAGAAAGATATTGTTGCGTGGTGGTTTTTTTTTTTTTTTTTTTTTCACCGGACTTTCAATGAAATGATAAGACTCTGACACCGGCGGCGAATAGTCTTGGAAAGGGCTGTCTTCCTGATGAATATTTAAAAAAAAAAATGTTGAAATGTCATTGTACATAGAATTCTAATCAAATGCCCGCATGAAGACAAAAATCTTTGTTATCGTGAGCTCATCATTGACTGCCCTCACGAACGCAGCAAGCAGTCAAAGTGCAAATATTTATAGAGATGTGATTGCGGGTATTTCTGAAAAAAAATGGACATTCTTACTGCGTTGGTCAACTTTTTACAGGATGTGTTACCCACTCTGGATGATGGTCGTGCAACAATTGATTCCGATCAATATCCTGTGAGGTACTATCACATTCCTGTATTACTATTACTATTATTGTAATAATAATAATTATTATTAATATTATTCATAAAAATTAAATTAATTTTTCCTATTGTATTCTCGAAAGTTATTGATTTATAGATTTATCTTATACCAACATCACATATCCCTCAACTCATTACATATAATCGAAGGTGCGTTATCCATTCGTCATTCGGCCATTCCAATTGTAGTTATCGCGTGAATATATGTGTAAAAAATCAATTTTTCCTTGCAAGTGTCCGAAATTCATTTATTTTCATTGTAGAATAGTGTTGAATAAAGAGCTCCTGTCTTTCCAATATTTGCCAAGAGGAATAATCTAAGGGGATTTGTAAATCGAGCAGTGGGTGTCGAGATGTCAGTGTCACGCCAAGCAATATTCGCACCTTCAGTGAGGGTGAACAATGCCGGTGAGGGTACATTCTCGTGCATATAAGCCCACACGCATTCCCTCATAACAGCATTGATCTAAAACATCAATTCGATCATGTTATCAATCAGTAATGATAATTTATAATATTCGACAAAAACCATATTAATTTGTTATTATCTAACCTGCATGGTTGTGAGGATCGGTAAAATATCTCTCAAACAATTGAGTGGAGGGGGAAGCAATTGCCCAAGGGCCATGACATTAACCAGACGAGTCCCTTCAGTTTCATTCCAATTAGCCATTACAGTGGCTGCAATAGCCCTGAGCAGGACTGAACAATAAGCTAACGCTGGTCGATGTCGTGCAGTCATTTCTAATAGGGTCCATAAGAGAGGTACATCTATGAATATTCGTCGAATTTGTAAGTCCCTTTCAACTGTGACTTTCGTGAATTCTTCATCGGGCCACGGCAGCCCATTATACATAATGTCAGGTGATACCAATTCAACAAGTAGCAAGCTAACCATTGTCATTGCATCTAAATTCGGATATTCGCATGTATCTTCATTTATGCAGCAAGCTTTAATTGCATCCAGCAGCATCAAACTGTTGAGCGCGATTGTTTTTTTATCAATACAATTTTCAGGAATGGATTTTCTTGGACCTTCACCGATAACTCCAGCATGAAACACGGACGAGTGCCGCTGAGCTAACATAACACTAGTGCCATGCTTATGATTCTGATGAAGCAATAAGACACTTTTGACTTCTTCATCTGGTTTAACTTTGGCACCGAAAAATTTCGCCGCATCGCCATAAATACTGTTTTCCAAAAGTTCCCGTATTGCCAAAACTCTTGCACACGATGAACGCGATGTCATGAGTGTCATCAAGCGATTGGCGATATTTATGCCTCGTTGCTTCTTCATAATATTGTCTTCATTGATGCAGATGAAAAAATATCGAACAACTGCCCTTGTTAATTTAAGCGCTAAATCTACACTATGGATATATTCGTTTTCATTATTGATATATAATAAATCCAATGTTTTAATGATATTATGTGTTAGCTGATAGTCTTCAGTTTTCGTTAGAAGATTTGCAACCTGCTCCAAGTTCGTATGAATTGCACGAGATACTAATTTGGATTCAAAAATCGCGACCTTATTACTATTTTCCCACTTCAATAGTAATGTCAAATTTGTGAACAGTTGACATACTCCATTATCCTTCAAGTCACTGAAATATTGAATGTCTCGCAATGCTTGTTCAACAGTTTGTGATAGATAACCATAGCTGGAGAGTGGATTCTCAGGTTCTGGCTTTATTACCGGGAATACAACGACATTTTCAGCAACTAAACGTACCAATGCCGCCAAATGGAAAGTTGATCGTGCATTTCTGAGGGCAAAAGCTGCTGAAGAAATAATTACATTTGGACTCTGAGTACCGAGCAAAGAGATGAGTCTCACTGCAGTTTGAATTCTCAATGGCTGAGGATCCAGGAGCAATGGAACAACCAAAGCCAAGTCTTGCTTGATAGAGGTTAATAATGGAATCCCAGCGTTGTGAAGGCCTTTTACACGCATCATCAAGTCAATTTCTTCGAGAATCATCTCTAAAATTTCACGACAAACGTTTTTTACAGTAAGAGCCGCATTGACTCCATGATATCCCACATTGCTTGTATTCAAACTTGTATCCAAGAGAATACTTATAATCTGCCAGGCTTCTTGTTCACATGCAAGAGCTAAACGAACAGTCAATTCAATCAATACATCAGGCTGATTGTCGAAATAACTACACCAATCAGCAGCGAACAGTGCTAATCGAGGAATCACATCTGGCCTGACTGGAAACACTGAAAGATATGGTAACAATATCATTTGACGTCAATCGATATTTCAGCAGATATCGAAGATGAAAACAATTTACTTACTTGCCTGAAGGACTACAGTCGTTATCACTTTGAGAAGAAGCGGTGACACAGAGGCAAGCTGCAATAGATATGGTACTGTTGCTCTCTTTTGTCTCCTCGTTAATTCATCATCGTTCGTATCTTCATTTAAACTCCATTTAAATAGCTCTAAGAATGCTTCTTTAATGTCGTAGAAATGACTGCCGGCTAAATGACTCAGGATTGCAATTACTGAATTTAATGGTATATTTTGTGCATTTTTCTGAATACCACTAATAGAGAAGTCTTTGAGTCCCCACAACAAAACTTTTCGAATTACAAGATTTGGAAAACAGCTACCTATGTGAGCTACTACCCAGTTGAAATATGGATTATATCCTGCAATTGATTCAGTCAGAACATTCATACAAGATTCCCCCTCTGTGCTAGAGAGACATTTGATGCATCGGGCTGAAAGATCAATCAGAATACGAGTTGTTCGGAAAGAGAGCCAGTGCTTGAGATAATCATTTATCCCGCAATCAGCGGATAAATTTCCCCTCTTTGCATAGTGCCAAGACAATTTTCCTACAGAAATGAATGATATTCGTATATTGTTGTACTGATGATTCGATAAACTAAATAATTACCGAGTAAGTCCAGAGACCAACTGGCGATAAGTGGCGCCCAAGCCTGAGTATTTCCATTAACGATATCAGTTAATACAATATGTATTTCAGGCACTATGACGTTCATAACTGCATCATCGGGTATTGAAGAATTGGATTGTATCTGTGAAGGAATAAGCGTGTCGAAATGATTGTCAATATTTCGATATATCATAAAACCAACATCTTCGTATGAGAACTAACCTCAATCTGACGAATGTGCCGGTTGACAGCAAGAAAAAAAACTTTACGCAAGTATTCTAAAATTGCTTCTCGAGCTGCAGGAAGATTTTTTAAAAGGGTCAATGCCCCTTTTGTCACTTCATGGATGTTAGTTCGTTGACATTTTTTCACAGATTCTGGAATAAATTTTCTCACCTCTGCCAATATTTCTTCTGGGGATAAAAGTTCTTCATATTCAAGCATCTTCATGAATTATATGCTCGTTTCAAAAAGAAGAAGAAATTTGAGTTTTCATTATTGCATAGTGAATTCCCACAAAATCCCCTGAAATGCCAAATAGATCGATCAATTTTGGCACATAGTAGTGACAAGTCGAGTATCAAAAAATACATATATGCTGTGAAAATTGGAGAAAAATGGTGAATAACTTGTATATGATCAGTAGGGGCAACCTTGCATAAATTACATTACTAGATGTTCATTCATATAAATTATTGAATACATCTCTACAACCGATGATGATAATCATAAGTAATACAAATATTCGTATTTGACATTCGTGTCATCCACGTTATAAAAATAAGATTCATTGATGAAACATGAGTTGATAGTTTTTTTTTGTTTTTTTTCTTGTCACGTGTTTTTCCTTATACACTATTGTCAATAAAATCAGTCAATACAGTGTTTATGGTATACATGGAATATTCCGTTGATGAAGTCGTACATAAATATTTTTGCAGAATTAACAAAACGTAGAAAAAAGGGAAAAAAATACTGTGATGTGAATGAAATTGAGATGTAGTAAATTGGAATTATATAGTAGCTGCATTATGTGTCAACGTCTTTTCTTTTTCTCTTGCTTTCGGCCACGATGAGGTTTGCGAGGAGTTACTTGCGGACTGCTTTCAGAACAATCAATGTCACTGGTAGTGTCTTCCTATGATTATAACATTCATCGCGATGAAAATAAATACGTAAGTTGATGGAAGTGTCACTGAAATCACATACCTTCAGCGATGGAATACTATCACCTGGCCAATTATGATAAATAGCTACAGTGAGTATGCAAATAACTTGGAAGACCGCGCCGACATACAGGCCGTACCTAATAATTTGTTCAAATACAGTTTCCTCATCTGGCAGTAAGAGCCTTTTTATATGTTCGTTTTCCATCCCTCAACCCTTATCGCCTCGTTCACCGTATGTATAACCAGAAAGAACATTTACCAATATTTTTTCTGCGGATACAAATGGGAAATGAAAATAATAATAATAATAATAATAAAAGAAATTATGAGAATTGAAACACGATACGTAGTACAAATTTTTCAATTTTATAAAAGAAAAAAGTGTCTACCTTCATCTGCCTTTATCTGTAATAGCGGCATTGAATGCCAACATTGAGTATACAACACTGTAACTTCCTGACAATCGATATATCCAAATGAAAAACACAATAGTCGAATATGTGACGTTCAACATGCTGCGCGAAGTTGCGCTCATGCAAAGAATACTCTCCCCTAGAAACTCGTAAGTCCATTTTTCGCGTACCCTGAAAAGTTTAGTACCTACCCTGAAAATCAGAGGACGATACTTGTTCAATGTCGGTATTTGAGTTTGAGGTATTTACCAGTAGAATCAACAGCAGTTGCCTGTCGCTGACAGCCCGTTGGCCCAAACACATTGATGTCAGCATGTACGTCAAAATTATTTGCAAAAATGACATGATTTTTCAGTTTTCATGCATGTGGTGTTGCTAATAATAAATGCAATTGAAATATTGAGATATAAATTAACTTTTCATAAAGTTCCAAAGTCATTCAATGAAAATTCATTATTAATTTAAATAAATTTTGTGCAATAATGATTTTTTAAATTGTTATTTAAAAAATGCAATTTATAAATTTGAATAATTATTATCATAAACTCAAAAAAATTGCTACGAGAAAATGCAATGAGAATAATTTATGGTAATAAGTTATTTTTATCAAATATTTATATACACAATAATAACATTAAGTGTTAGGGTTTAATTACCGAGAAGCAAATGCGATCTATATATCAGTTTCAATTCCAATATCTACGGAAAACGTTTCGTAGCGGAAACAGTAAATCGCCTCACAGTTAATGTTGGCTTCAGGGCTCGAATCCAAGGG